>OMKR01000548.1:0-14043 GCA_900302355.1 Cyttopsis rosea
GGGGGGGGGGGGTGTGTTAAATGTTAAATGTAATAATATCAGGTTCCAAAAATAAAAGAAATCCCCCACTAAAATATGAATCCGATATTAAAACCAGGTTTCGAAACAAAGATGGCTCTCGAGCTGCCGATGGAGCTCACACCTCAGGAATGATTTGAAATTTGAAATGATTTAGCTCTGGATAATCGATTCATAAAAAGAAACTATAAACATCACATCTCCCAAGAAAATCACATAACATGGATTCTTTGTCTTGAAGCGTCAGCAGCTATCTTTTACGACGGTACATTGTCATACAGGGGGAATTTGTTGTGGTGAGGATTGGTGCTTTGCTGTACAGACAATAAGCACAAATAAAAGAGATTGACAGTCTGAAAAATCCAATCCAAAATCCAAAATAAAAAAAATCCATATAAAAAAAAAATCGCCAAATATACAGAATATACGGAATGCAGAGGATAGACACTTCTACTGTATAAAGACTTGGATAGAAACTTCAGGCTGAGGGTAAAAGTCGTCAATATCAGATTTATTTTTATGCAAATATTCGAGAGATTTGCTAATACACAATAAACCGACAAAACACCATAGACATGATCAATTCCCAAATTGAATCTGATATGTATCAGATGTTTAAACCATGCAACCTGACTCTTATTGGACAAACGGGAATTCACGTGGACTTTCATCTTTTCACTGCGTTTTGATCATTTTTCCCCTCCTTGTTAGAGATTCTCCATAATATAATTAATGCTTGAACGTGGTTTCATTTGCATTCATGTCTTTAGTCTCCTAACCATTTGTTATAGCGAATTTCTCACGGCAATATTTTTAATTTGTTATTAATTTGTACAGGCCATTAAATGCCATTCTTCTGTCATAATGCAATTTTTCATTACGAAATTGGAATGATGACATGAAATGAA
Organism: Cyttopsis rosea; assembly: GCA_900302355.1. Lineage (NCBI taxonomy): Eukaryota > Metazoa > Chordata > Actinopteri > Zeiformes > Parazenidae > Cyttopsis > Cyttopsis rosea. Next base: position 927 of record OMKR01000548.1, read on the forward strand.
TCAGATCTGGGTAAAATATTTGAACGGTGCTTTAATGATTGTCTGGCTTTGTACAGTAATACCCATGTCCCATTGGGTGTTTGTTTAGGCCTAAATGATGTGCTAATCTATTTCACAAGTAATATCGGTGTCCCCATGTCCCTTATGGCATTAATCCAAAGTGACAGCTTGATGCATCGTTTTATTTTACTTAAAGTGGCCATCCGTAAGATTGTCTGTGTTGGTGGATTACAAAAATATTCAAAGCTGCTTTTCTCCAAAGTATGGACTTCTTCTGATCTGATTCCTTTGTTTGCCTTTCTTGGTCTCGGTCGATCTTGCCGACTAAAAAAAATAAGTATATGGAATTATGGAATATTTTTAACGAAATAATCGTATTATTACCACTTTCAGGTTCACAATTGCCACGTTAAAGCATCTTCCATATGAAGCGCCGTTGAGAGAGATGGTGACGGCCAACACAGTTCAGTTCGCTTTTATTCTATCTATGCTCAAAAGAGAGGATAAACCTAAATTATTTTACCGGAAACACCAACGCAGCATTTGAAGAAAGTAAGGACTATTGTTGACAAGAGACAGGTGATTTCTATTCCAGTGAGATTTCTTTTTACTTTTAATTAATTCAACAGTGGTTGCCTGTCATCGCAGCCTCTCTTCCATTGTACCATTCAGCAGGAACAGGTGTACCCAGGACGCAGGATTCAGTGTTTATCAAACACCAATTCCACTTTTCTTCAAAAATAATTTGGGACCATAGGAGGGTTTTTTTTTATTCAGAACACAGGTGCAAAGTAGCAGTTTGCAATTGCCTTTGGTCTGTTTTCCAAGATTTGTCTCATATTAAACAATGGCGACCGTTTTTTTTTATAACTGTTGCCTTTTTCTAGCCAACCTCCAACTGTTACCGGGAACTGTTAGACACTGCTCTTCAAACAATGATCAGTCTCCCTGTTTTTGGACATCACTGCCTTCCCAAACCATGTTGACGAAAACCAACCAGTATCTGAAATCCCATGATTCTTGGCCTCCCTCCACGATGATTGCAGAGGTCTTGCTCCCTCCCGTACTTCCTCTCAAGTGGACCACTGATCCCTATCACTGAGGAGACCTTGTTGGGAAGATGTTTATTGGGATCGGTGGGATCTCATTTCCCGAGTTTCCCGATCGGAATTTCCGAAAGTTGTCCGAGGAAGAAGATTTTTCATAATCCGTTGAAGGTACTTACTGTTCATTGGTTTTCTCCAACATATTATCTTAGGTGATCACCTAAAATCTAACCGTCACTGGAGCTACAGTTTGGGTTAAAATAATTTTATAAACATGAGCCAAATAGTGTAGGCCACAAATGTTGGATTATTTCAACCTGATTTAATAAACCTAAACCAGGTTTTTTGTGAGTTTATTATAAGCCAACCAATCAAAAGACACCATGACATGAGATACATTTTTTGTTGTTGCATGGTCTATTTTTGCTTTCCATGGTTAAAGCACAGGAACATAAGGCCGTTTTACATCCGGATTGTAAAGCCCTTAAATCATAGCTTCTTTTGATCTCATGCAGCATGAATTTAAACCATCACCATGCCAAGCAAATGGCACCAGTAAAAACAGGGATCAGAGCCCAGCGTTTGCAGCCAAACTAGCTTGGAATGTCATTTTGTTTCATTGAAAGAAAAAAGGGAAAAATGCTTTTCACTTTTAACCGCCTTTGTCACGATTAAACAATAGTATTTAGCCAGACCTTGGATTGGTTCATAAAGCATTACACATGTAAAAGCAACTTCTACCTATTTCCACTGGAGATACGGTCCGTTTACACTGGCAAAAAGGAATATGTGCTTATTGCACCAGGACCATGCACTGTTTAGAAGGGAAGCGGCCAGTTAGGCAGTTTACCTCAGATCTCCCTCAGCTTCTTTTGTCAAATCTCTGATCCCCACGCTGTCAATAGATAAGCCCTATCAATATATAATGTCAAACAACATCCCTAAGATAGCAGCTGGGTTTGATACATCCCGAGGCAAAGTTGTTGTTCCTCTGAGACACAATAGAAGGTGTGTGTGTGTGTGTGTGTGTGTGTGTGTGTGTGTGTGTGTGTGTGTGTGTGTGTGTGTGTGTGAGCGGGGAGTTCCCGTAGTTTGCTAAAGGAATATACTACATCTTGTCAGTATTTTGTAATGAGACTTTATTTTTCCTGCTCTTTTATTGGTCGTCGTCAGGCGGCCACACTTGCTCCCCGGCCTCTCCGGGGCCGCCGGCTGTCAGGCTCAGGAGGAAGAATTACAGGAGCTCATCACGTCTCAGGCCTGCTTTACAGAGAGGGAGGCGGAGAGAGGCCTGAGGCACCCAGGCCCTGGGAGCAGCGCGATGAAGAGCATGAAGATTGTGTGTGTGTGTGTGTCTGCACGTGTGCATTTTCATGTGTTTGAGTGTATGTGTGTGTACTTCCCAAGAGGCGAAAGGCAAGAGGAAGGGCAGAATGGTTGCTCAGGACCAGGACCCGGGCAAGCAGCTCTACTGTATATACTGTACGCACCTATAAGGAAGCATTCCCCTATGTCACCCAAAGAGACGCCCCTATGCAGAAGCAAGAGGGCGCAAGGGCCGCAAATAGTTGTATACACCCGGAAGTGTCCATCGTTAGTAGGGATGTAACGACAATCAAATTTCGCAATATAAACATCTAGATGCCGTCGTGAGACTGTGACGATATCTACCACAATATTAGATGGTTATTTCGCTGGGATAGCTGCGGACTCAGACTCTAGTGTTGGATCGTTCACGAAGGATCCCGTTCTTTTGAACAGCTCTTAGTAGGAATGAAGAGAGAGAACAGGGTCTCGCTGGGTAACGACGAGCCGTTGTTTTTCTTAGATTTAGATTTCTAAATATGAGATAAATATTAAGGTGTTGAGGCTAGTTGCTCTCCTCCAACAGAAAAAAGTAATTTACCCATTGTTGCACTCGAACTAGCGCGAACAGCGATCTTACGGTTCCACGGTTACGGTTCAACATGCAGATCAAGATCATCCTTCCATATTCCGTGTGATGTCAAGTCAGAATGTGAAACCGTTTTGATAAAATAAGGTTATAAATTGTATCTACTCGTGAACGACATCGGCTCTTCTTCGTGTGGTAAAAAAATGTTGTGGTGATGCCGAGAGAGGACGCGAAGAAGGACGCTGACGTCACTTCCTTTAACAATCGCTAAAGAAACAACAACAAATAAACACCAGAAGCAAGATGTTGTGAAAACAGATCATCATCATGAATTTTTTTATTTGTATTGCGATAAATATCGTATCGTGGACTTATTATGGTGGTATTATCGTACCGTGACTTTTCGGTATTGTTACATCCCTAGTGGTTAGTCTGTCTACCCCGGGGCAGCGCGATAAATCTGCTACGTTAGACCTTCGTCCCGCCGTCCAGTTCAGATCCGACGGGTCGCTAGTCACCACGCCGTCCACCCGATTGCCCTCGATCATCGCCTGGATCATTCCTTCCCGGAGCCCCAAGCTGATCGCTTTACTGTATTATTTGGTGGTATTAATAATTTTTATTAAAGGCAAAAGAATGCCATTTATGTTAATCATTAGAATGAACATTATATAAACTCTGCATGCAGCTTGAATTTCACTATAGCTGCGACTCCTGCGAGGAATATGAAATGCCAAGTTCATTTCCTGTGATCGGTCTGCTGAGAACAGCCTCATGGAAGAGATATTTGACAATTCTTCATTGTATAAACAAACAAAATTTGTTAAAGCAAGTCATTTGGCGTTTCCAAAATCATTCTATTAAGCTGAGATGGATTCCATATTCTGCAGAGGCTGCTGCGCAGTGCGCATTGCGGGCCTTCTGTAGCCACGCAATGTTAGATATAGTAATAAAGTCAATGATCACTCAAAGTAACAGAACATTTATGTATTTAGACTTCAGCATTTCACGAAAAATCATTACTTGTCTCGGTGCGAGACTGTAATTGACTGTATGTATGATTGACTGTATGATTTTATTCTCGCACCGATCATCATTTCTCATGACCGATTCCGATTGCCGCTTTTTGCAAAAGACTGATAAAATTTTTGTGCAGTATTTCAGCAGAAATGTATTATTTTTTATAAAAATGTTGCACGCATATACGTCCACATACATCCTCTTGTGTGTGCGCAAGTGAATGAGCTGTCCGTGCTCCGTGTGCTCTGCTCCGTCCGTCGCATCTCGTTTACACTCTTGGACCTAACACGACCTAACACGCAATAACACAGCCCGGGAAACGGGAAATGGTTTGGATGGGTATTCAAATTAAACCCTAAACGGGACAATATATGTTGGTTGATATTTTTGCACTTTATATATAATACACTGGGAAATTATTGAAGTTGGCTGTGTTGTGTGTTTTCTTGCTCGTTCATGTATGTTAATCTTGTGTGTACCGGTAGTTAAGGGGTTGGTACTTACCGCATATATACGTAAGGGGGTGGTGGAGTGTGGAGAGCGGCTCCGTAATGATCGCCGCTCGCTCGCTCGTCTCTCGTTCACGCTCTCCAACGTTCACCTTTATTTCCTCCGCTCGCCATCCATCCATCATCTTTCTCCCTCTCCCTTCACAAAAGGTCGGGTCTGAAGTGAGCGTGGGCATGCGCGGAATTGGAAGTTGAAGGAGCGCGGAGAGGAAACGGGCCAGATTGGCCAAGATGGACGGTTTGAAATAGGTTAAAAAGTCCATGGACTGGGCCGGTAATTAATGTGCGTTCATGGATAAGAGTCGATAAATACTACTCAGAGAATCTGCGGCGGATGGCCAAAATGAGAGCTGCTAAACACGGACGTGTCATTTTCTCCCGTCTGTTCTGTTTTGGGGTTCTGCTTATTGGGGAGGCTGGGATGGGTGTTGGAGGGGATTGCAGATGTACACAATCCATTGTCCATTGAACCCGCGCCAACTCTTGAAATGCTCTCTCTTCCGTCTCCGCTACACGGCGACTCGGCAACCGAAGAACTGAAGAGGCCGGGCTTAAGTACTCCAAACAATCAGTACTTTTGTGTTACCAGTTCTGAGGATCAATGTTACATCATATTGCTCCCCTCTCAGACCAGTTGTGGTTCTTGGTGGTATTCGCTGAAACTGTGTAAACCAAGGCTTCTATAAACCTTGATATGTTATTGTCTTTTGTTTGATGGTATTGCGTAAATTTGATGATGAACGATGCATTGTCAGCAAAATGTCATTTTGTGGCCCTATGAAGTTCAGAAAAAGGCATATTTACTGTATTGCAGCCCTAAAGACAACATTTAACTATATCACAGGATTATGACCAACCAAAATGATGATGTACTGTATAGTCTCTAATACCACATGTGGTTGTGTAGCCACAATGTCCGGGTACTCAAGGAGGAGGAGACGGGGTTGAGGCAAAACAGCACCGATCGGGCGTGTGGTTTATTCTTTAGGCACACAAAACAACGGCTCGCGGGTCAAAACTGCAACATGTCCGTGTACTTTCCGGGTCCTTCTGCTCAGGGATCTGAAGTCCCATGCGCTCTTCCTTGCTCTAATGAGCCACCCGCTCCCCACTGCAAGACACAGACAATTACGAAGACCTTCCTGCCCCGAGTCGGCCAATCAGCACCAGAAGGGTGCTGATTCAGCCGATTTGGAGAAGCCGTGCCGCCGCCGGGAGAAACCTCTTGTTCCGTCTGCAGCCCGAGACTTAACCACGCCCCTCAGACCTCCACACCACAATATCTATATTATAACGATATATCACCCAGTCTGAAAAAGTATGATATTGACAGATGCCAGATTCATTCAGTCTCACTAGGAAGTTACTAAGGAACCAGACCAATCTGCGAGCCCATGTTTAAATTGCTCTGGCAGATAACTCTGGTCCCCCTCCCATTCAAACAGATTTCCACCCGACCATTTTATGGTCGGGCCAATCACAACTGTTTATCTAATATGGGGCGGGTTTGATACGATGACGATGCAGAGGATGATACCTTACCAAGATGACTGCCGCTGACGTGGAACGGTCTGCTGAATCCGCTATTAAACAAACTGGACGGTATATTTTCTTGAAAAGAAGAACAAACAACTGCACTTACCACTTTTGTTGATAAGAAAGATGTGTTTGCCGTACTTCCGACAGGATTTGGTAAAAGTTGAATTGACCAACTGGCCCCGCTGGTCGCTCAGCACTACGTCACACGTTTCGTTGCTCTGATTGGTTGTCGGTCTATCCAATTGCATCCAGAGACATTTTGGTCTGCGCCCATTGGTAATGCCCCTTGGAAATCGAAAACTAAATGAGAGATTCCAGACTATTACGCAGCAGCGAATTGGTCCGGCGATGCCAGGCTAGGAAGTTACTGTTCCGAGCGAGAGAGAGGGAGAGAGAGCAGTAGACAGCGTGGAAATGATGGAGTGCCGATAATGAAGTAAGGAAGAACTTCAGAAGGGGACGGCCACTGATCAGATTAAAGGAGAATTAAAACAATGCCCGGAGATTAAATGACGACACAGCTCTCAGAGTTTTCGAGAGGGAAGAAAAATACTTCCCTCTCGCACTCATTATCTGCTCTCTTCCTTTTTCATTTCGCTCTCTGATTTTATCACCTCACTTTATTGTACCCCCCCACACACACACACAGATATGACCCTCCCAGTGAGATTTTTAGAACCCTGTGTCATCACAGTTCGGCTCCAGCACCTCACCTCAGTTTACAGCCAAAGCCCAATGGCTTTATAGCTCAAGTCAAACAAACTGCGATCACATTTAGGATCACATGTCAATTTTGTGAGTCTACCTGTGTGACTTTTATGTTTTCTAAGGGTGCTGAGGTACATAGACTACAGCGTTCATTGTTAGATTATTATTTGTAGAGGATCTTGCCTATCCTGAACAAAACTAACATTTCTTCCCAAATCATTCTAGCATTCTAGAAAGACCGAGCACATTGAGGTATCAGACGTTCACGCGACACATAATGTGTTGATGTTGTGTCATAAATGATGGAAATGATCCTTCCACAATAAGGATATTAGCTGCACGGAGTTAAATTATGAATTCAACAAGCCTGAGTAAATTTTGGGTTTGCTTCTTACCGGAAACCCACTATTACGAGACCGTGAATCCAGACGCATCTTCAGCTTCAACCTCACTGCTGAAGCAACTTTAACACAGACTAATCACACTTGAACGTTAGACTGGTGGTGTGAAAGGGTCCATCAGGTACATTTTAACCAGCATGGCTACTTGGGAGTCTAACGGGTTAAATTGAACACAGATGAGAAGAATAATCACCTTATTGATCCTCATGGGGAAATTTGTCCTCTGCATTTGTCCCATCCTATTTCTATCTAGGAGCAGTGGGCTGCCACGTAATAGTTCCTGGGGACTGACTCCAGCTATAGAACCAATCCCTTGGTCAAGGGCAATGGCAGGAGCGTCTAACCCTAACATGCCTTTAGAGTGGGAGGAAATCAGAGCAAACCCATTAGAACATGGGGAGAATGTGCCACGACTGTGATTGCTCATATGTGGAATTTTCTCAAGACCGTGTTTGTTGTTCCTATAAGTGCAAACAACCTTAGTAACAGCTTCCTCCCATTCACGCTGAAAAGAAACTCCCAATGGCAAACCAGGCACAAACTGGAGATGCAGTTCTATACAAAAAACATTGTTTAGCATTGCAGTGCATGTGCTGACGGCCACAGAAACCCCTGCAAACCAGGTCATTTCAGTCTGGTCTGAATGGTGCTCAAACAGGATTTGACTGGGTGTGAAAAATCTGCTGCCGGCTGCAGAGCAGAAGAAAAACTGCCCGTCGTCCTCGTTTAGTTGGTGTGAAAAGGTTTAACCCTCAGCCCCGGCCAATCGTACCTTTATCTTGTCCATGACATACTGCCAGAGTCAGTCCTATTATTCTCTCTACTTCGTGACATGACATCTATCTCTCCGTTAGCTAAGCATGGCTCCTCTCAGCCATACCTCTCAGTCACACCAGTTGCGTATTAAGCATCCACTCTCTCTCCTTAAATGGATTAACGCTCTGATGGAAGTGGCCAGAGCTGCTGAAAGCCCATGAGAGGCGTGGGACTGCGGGAATCAACCATTGCGGGTGTGCGCGTGTGTGTTTGGGGTGAGGATGGAGGATTCTGGAGCTGGGTGTGGGGCTGTTGCAACTGATTAAATGGTATGTTGCTCCAGGGATAGAATGGGGATGCATGAGAATGTCGGACGTTGATTGATAACGCAAACACTTTGCATCACGGCCTGAAATAACGGTGAGATGGGAGAGGGTGGCGGCAGCGGAGGGGAGGGACTCAATTGGGGGAAAAGCGAGACCACATCTAGATGGCGAAGAGAGATTGACGAAGCAGTCAGAGATGGAAAGGGGAAAAGAAGGATGAGGGTACAGATAAGACCGAACTGAAATTTCAGGAATTTCAGGACGGAAGGAAGAAGGAGGGGTGAAAAAGAGGAGTGTGTGTTGGTGGCGTGGCAAAGTTCTGCCATGACAGAGAGGAAGGGAAGATATGTGATGGATGGAGCTCGCTCTGGGCTTTAGAGGACGTTTGTATGCAGTGCTTTGATTTGCGGTGGGAGGGCTGCACCAGTGCCATGACGGATTGCGCCATTGTGCGAGGCCAGGGCACATTCTCACGGGTGATTTAGACGCCGCGGACGACTGATAGATAGATGGGCACGAGCACTTTCCCCGTTCAGGTTTTTGTTTAGATGGATGCAACCAAGTCCCTGCTTGGGAACTTAAAGGACAATAAAGTGTGTTTGTTATGCACTCATGAACCCCTCCAAGAACGTCTCTCAGTGGAAAGTGGGCTTTGATGAGAATTCCATAGACCTATCCAGACCGCAGTAAATATGATTAAATAAATGGAAAGGTTAATTTGATAATAAATAAAAAAAAGGTGAGCAAGAATGAATTATTGAGTTTTCTCATCCCTCCATTCTCTCGGGTCGGGGGGGGGGGCCGCAATGTGAATATTGCCTTTTGTCAAAGTTTCCCCAGCAAAGATAGTGTTTCTCCTGTGATTGACGCCTTGATTGTGTGTTGAACAATTTAGGCCGATGGGAGTATATTATCACCCCTCTCTGTAGTTATGTTCTTCTGCGCAGCTGACACTTTGATTTTGTGTTTTTTTTTTCAGAACCATAAGCGTCGACATGAATGCGATTAAAGCTTATGCTCGGGAAACCCTCCCCACCGCCGCATGTAAGATAGCTTGCATATCACTCCGCTGACTTTATTGTCCCTTTGGGGATATAATCCCAGTGAACATCTCCCAACACGCACACACACCCGAAGCCGCCCACATACCCGGCGCACCGGCCAAAGAAATAAATCATTTAAAACATTTGCGCGAGCCCCCTTACAGCCCTGACCGAGCCAGCTCCGACTGGCCCCCTTATCTTCGCTGCTTGTTGCTTGTTTGGAATTCAGCGCGCAGACAAGGCTTGATCCCGCTCTCTCTTGTGTTTGGGGGTGTTTAAATCCGGCATCTCCGACGTCTAACCTCGGGGTACACTTCAACTCAATTTCACACTCTGTGGCTGCTAGAATGTCCTAATTCAATTTACCCTGTTTAAGGAAGCAGAGACGCTCTCTGGGGACTGTTTAGAGAGCACGGCGAGGAATGGCCTTGTCAGCTTTGGTCAGTGACACAAAGCAGCATAGCTCGCTGAATAGATGTATCCCTTTAGCACCAGGTAGTACAGTCCAGTGGCCAATGTGACAAACTGCTACAGGTGGGGCCCAAACCCTTGGTGAACCAGCAACTAAGCCCCAATGGCCTTGATAAATAAATACAAACCTTATATTTTCTACCGGAAGAATGCTGGACAGCAAAATCATGTCGTGAGAACATTTCTTAATCTTCACTTTGGAAGCCTTAAAGCATGAAAAGGATGAGATAGGATTAGACGCCATCGAAGGTTGCGATTACGATTTTAGTCGTTGATATTATTTGTTTTATACCTGTTGTGCATATGTCTACAATCCATTTCAAAGTAGAGCTTTTGGCCCATTCCCCATTTTGGAGCTGATCTTAATCTTTCCCATCGTCGCCTTAGCAGTTTCAACCGGGCACATGTACGAACTTGATTGAAACTCTCACTCCTACAGTACAGAAGGAGAACAACATATGTATATTTGTAGACATGTGGAAACTGGACAAAACAGTGCATACAAGGACAAAAAATAGTGCAAACCAATTCAATTGCTTGGATTTGTACACCTCCAAGGTCCCGACTGCTGTGTTAATACTGAACAGCATGGCTCAAGGAGCATATTTCACTGTCGCTGCAAATTTAAAATACAAACGCTTGCTTCCATTTAAGTTGTCACGTTTTTCATAGAAAGTCCAATAAATTAGGTTTGGGGTAAATAACAGTGATATATATTTTTAATGTTTTCTTTTGCATAATGTACTTGTTTTACTGTCTTTTTCCTCTGTATGCTTTGTATAAGAATGTTGATTTTACACTTTTACACTTTCTATTGTATATTTTTGACTTTGATTATGTATTAGCAGGGCACCATTGTGAATGAGAGCTTTGCTCTCAATTGGTCTTCCCCTGATTAAAGGTTATCAATCAATCAATCAATATGTATTAGACTCTATGTCTATCTCTGTTAATCACTCACGCCCATGTCACCTCTCCCTAATGATTAGTGGAAGGGGGACGTATTTCAATCTGGGCAAATCAGAATTTTACATTTTGTGTTCACATTGGGATTCACAGTAACCTGACGCGGCAGAGGGTTTGTTTGTTAAAAAATACTTGGCAGGTGATCGGATGAACCATCTGTCTATCGCCGTCTACCACGGGCTAACTTCAACCAATCAGATCAACGAACCATATGAAGCCGGTCGGGAGAAGAGCGAAAACATCTTTTCCGCCGAGAAAAGCCTTCAGTGCCGTTCTTTGCTCTTCTCCACTTCAGATAGAACTGGTGCTATAGCAGCATCTACGCTGACCTCTTTAGGAGTCTCCACCGTTGTTTTAGAACGAACAGTCGCTTCTCACTGTCGCCACACCGAAGCCACGCCCGTAGCTGCCAGCAGTTCCTCATATAGGACCCCGATCGGTCCGAACCACGGCGGTTTGGCCACGAGCGCACGGATTGAAGCCTGTCAAGACGGATGAATCCGGCTGCCTTGCAAGGTTAGGTTCACAGTGCAGCAAAATAAATGTGAAGAATGTTGTGGAGCCGCATAATCATGGGGGTAAGCCTGTTAACACAGCGTGCTCTGCAGCTACGCCCAGGGCACAGCCCAGGATTTAGGTTCATGCTTCCCTGGGGTAACACAACCTGTGGTTTGTCTTCTTTTATTTGTATTTTCATTGATGCATTTGAAAACCGAGCCTGCATTTTGCTTTGCTGAGCACCGGATTTAATCCCTGGCCTCAGAGCTACGCGCAACAATAACAGAGATTAAATTTCCCATTTCCTGTCACGGCCTACAATTTTTGGGGGTTAACCAACCGTTCACGCCATTCATACGGCGGTGGTCCCGCCAGCACGACCGAGACCTTCTCCCGGTGTAAGTCGAAACCGGTGGCAGCGCGCCGATGACATTTCACCGCTGAAAGTGAGCCAAAACGCGCGCGTCAGCTCCTCCCAACGTCTCCGCCTCCTCCGTCGCCTCCATTGTGGAGGTGTCCACCAAGCCTCAGGCTGGAGGACGGCCGATTGGCACAATGGCGGCAGAATCTCCGCACTGTACGAACCTCTTTGATAGGACAGGGATGCCTTCACAATGCAACACACACACATGCCCACACTCGTGGCGTAGCTATCCAGTGTCAGGGGAGTTTGCCTGCAGCTCTTGTGGACTCCTGTTTTGTTATCAGTCAAGAACAGGTAGAGCGAAATGTGTCATTTCTTGGAGACTTTTCACCCCATTTAAAAGACAAGGTGTCAGTCGCAGGGTGTCAGATTATTGTCAATGACTGGAGCTCAGGGAGATTTTGATCCAAAAGCTCCACGAAAATTGAGAATTCAGAATTAACAACTAGGGCTGTCACAATCAAGTCAACGATTAATTAATTGATTTTCATGCCGATAATTGCGATTTCCAATTTAATTGTCGTTTTTGTTCAGTTTATGTCGTCTATCGTAGTATAACCCTTTGATTGTCTTTTCTTTAAAATTTTAGATTTTATTTGTTGCAACAATTGCTGACATTGCTTTAAAATTCCTCTTAAATTTGGATGGAAAACTTTAGATGATTGTGGAATCATATGTTCATCATATTACAAAATGATTGCGATTAGCTCAAATAATTGCTATCAGGCCATTATGTGCTAATTGTGACAGCTGTATTTGCAATGCTGGTCGTGTTCATTCATGAACTTTTAGGGTATTTAATCTTTGCCCGGGTGCAACGATTTTTGGAAAATTACTAATTTAGAAATTGTTCTGAACAATATTGCAATTGCTCATCCGTGTTTTTTAAAATTGCAGCTTTATGGAAAATGACTGAGCAAGTTATTAAGATTTGCATTCACATCTGCGATTATGAAGTCTTGTTAATTCGCCAAAATGGTTTCAGTTACGAACAAAACATTTTTTGAATTCTTGAGGCACACAAACTTAATATCTTATCAATATGTTATTTGCTGTCAATTGTTATGGGAAAAAAAGCCTTTAGTCTGTGCGCCATATTTTCTATTTTGCCATCACTGCTGTTCACACTTTCAAACAGGACGTCAATCTGGCCGTACAAACACTATGTTATTAACTTCCAACTCAATATGAATGCATTTCTATTTGCGGATTATTTAAATTCTCTAAATGAAAGCTTGGTAGTTGTTGCCAATATTAATACTATATTGTATTAATAATTGCTCTGTAGATTAAATAAGGTAGGTTTCAGTGCACACACACACACACACACACTGAAGAGTCAAGGAGAAAATAAAAAAATATTAATTCAATTCAAGGTTGGGATACATTTACATTGAGTCCAGTGTTGAGCTCTCTCACCCTTATAATTCACAGTCTGTAGTTCAATTACTCCATTACTTATTTTTTTCTGCTTGGATTAGCCCTCTACATCAGGCAGCAGCTCATCATAGGCAGA
>OMKR01000552.1:0-12736 GCA_900302355.1 Cyttopsis rosea
TAGTAGTAGTTTCCATCAAGAACAGATTCAATAGCCATATACATAGGACACTGTATCTCATGAAAGATTCATATTTATTTATTCAATTCATAAAATGTACACTGGGAGGTACAGATATAACAGGGAACATATGGCAGTACAAGTTATTTGCACAAATTAAACTAGCTGGGCAAATAGGCTGGAAGAAATTTAAATCACACATTTGGCCCGAAGCAGTGGAATGTTTGTAATATTTATTTTATATCTACTGATGAAAGATCCATAGCCCAGTATTTAACACACCTTTGGGTAAAGATGCATTGAAAACTATCAGTGCAATAATTGGCAGTTTTACAGAAATATGTAACCTTTAAAATATTTTATCCCTTTACATCACAACCGTTTATTCAATCTTTTTCTCATCCTGTGCTCTAGTGCTCGAAGGTCTTCCTCGGTAACGGGGTCTACCTTGATGACCACAGCTTTCTTGGGCGGTGCTTCGACCAAAACAGTCATCACACAACACATGTCCACCAGTTCCTCCTGACACCTCCTCATTCCAGCGTCCAGCTCGGCCCTTCGGCTCGGGTCGCGCTTCATGGCACCTTTCTCCGCCGCCGAGAACCCCAGCAGGGCTCTCAGAACCTGGTCTGACAGCTCCACGTTCAAGTAACCGGTGCCATCTGATATGGTGGCGCACACGTGCCACACACCAGTGTTGCTGGTGAGTTTCCCCAGGAGCGTCACGATGAAGGCTTTCATGCGGATCACTGTGCCATGGGGGGTCTTGTCGTGGAGCAGGCACAGGTAGGTGAACGGAGGAGAGGTCAGAGTTGGAGCGGAGATAGTGCCATCACACAGCGTTTCTTTTTTCAAAGATAATCCATCAGATTCGGCAGCTCTTGGTACGTGACTAATGGCCTGTGTTATGCTTTGTGAAACAGGCTTTGTCTTAATAGAAGACGTATCTGCTGGACTCGCTGATGACTGAATGGATAATCTATAATTGAAACCTGATGCTTCTGATTTAGTGGAAATGCTCACTGTTCCATTTCTGGTCTGACAAAGGCTTTGAGGTAGATCATTTTTGTTTCCTGGCGAAATACCTTCTTGAAGGACGGATGCATTTGAAGTGCTGGCCCTTAACGTTTGGAATGTTCCCCGAGTTCCCCTGCCATGCTCCTTAAATCCAGCTTGCACGTCTTCACTCTGATTCTTAATTTCCTCCATCTCTTCAGGAAAGCAGAAATCCAGGTCGTCATCAATGAAATCCCTTTCATCTGGGAGATTATAGACATCTTCATGAGACGCCCGCAAGGGCAAGGAAGGGTCAGAGGTCATCGTCTCCTGCCACCTTCTAGCAGCTCCATTATAGCCAAGACAGGCGGTGTCTTGCCTGCTGTCAGGTGGTCCTCTTGTTTCAGTTGAACCTTCCTGAAGGATTACGCTGTCCAATTCATCCAACATGAGGTCATCAAAGTCTTCGTATGGGAAATTTTCATCTGCTGCATTGTGATTCGTAGCCTCGTGTTCACTTGAGAGAGTGGAAGATGAAGGGTCAACAGGGGCAGAGTAATCTTGCTCATTGCGCCGGTGATTGCCTTGGACTAAACCACTTCTACTGGTTTGTACCAAACTGTGGTGTGGTGAGGACAATTCCCTCCTGGAAGAGATCAGTCAATGTTGTTGATTTGAAATAAAAATACTTCAAATTTACCAAGCATTTAAGTAATGTCCAAGAACCAGATATGTATGAGTGTCAAAAACAGACAGAAGCTAGAAAACGTGATTGTAATTCTTACAGTACGAACAAATTTAGAACTGTCTCAGACGACTCCGAGTACTCGTCCTTTTGTAACATTTGAATGACCAAGGAGAAAAGGAGGCTTGGATTGTAAATGTCTGGCTAAGCCTTTAACTATATTTATCCATGAATGTATATTGTTGGATAAAACAAAATCACTTCACGAATACCTGGAAGAGGCGGTGGAGGCCTGGCTTCTGACAGAGGAGGAGCTTCTGTAGGACCTGGAGGAATCCTCAGTCAATGTCCTGTAGCCAGTGTCCATACTAGGTTGATCCACCACCCTATCCAACTCCTCTTGGGCTTCCAGACTGGCCAACAACTCCTCGTCATCAAAATCAAAGTTCTCCAATCCATGGTCACCTAGTAATTGAATACAAAGTGATGCAGAATGACCCCAGAAGTTTTGTTATGCGCCACATACTACAGACAAGCAATTTAATTGCAATAGGACTTGTTGTTATGACAACAAAGCATCCCACTTCTGTGTAGAAACCTTGTGTGCTTGTGCACCTGTATGATAAATAAATGATTCTTCTTCTTCCTGGAATCGCGGGGGTGTGACGTGTAACATAATAGCATCAGCCAGAAAGACAGGTTGAAAATGGTTACATTGATTGAATAAACGTATTATTTAAAATTAGAAAATTATTTAAAATTAATTTATATAATAGACCCTGTAGCAAGGACAGTGCTGACAGCGGAGCTGTGAGCCGCGGCGCACCGCCACCACCGGACCGGTGTTGCCGGAGCGCGGTGACACGCGGGCAGGGTGGAGAAAGCTCCTTCCTTCTCCGGAGGCAGAGAATAAGCCAGGTTGAAAATGATCACACTGATTTAATAACATTGGCTCAGGGTTATTGCATCCGGGACTCCATACGGAACTTCTCCGTAAAGGAGGTGAGGCTGGTGCGCAGCTGCAGCTTGCCGTGCATAACGCCCCTGGAGTTTTTTTTTCCTGCGACCAACCAAGATTTGGTCATCAAAATATCACACCCCTGTCCCGTCATTCCGGCTGTGCCTTTTACACAGAACTGCAAGGCGGAATAAAGGCGCAACATTCCCGGCTTGAACAGGCTTTGTAAAAGGGGCTCTAGATAGCTATATTAGATATACTAGTGCAGTGCCCGTTCAAAGCATGCCTGTTCGGAACGGGCTGCACTTCAGTCACAGACTCACAGAGCCTCACCTGAAGCCGGTTGTCATGATAATCGAAGGACATACAGACAGCAATTCCTTCCTTTAGTAGATAGATTATGTCAGCACGCTAGACGTCCAATAAGGCCAATATAAGACGATGAGTACATTAAGGCTGGAGCCGAGTTAGGCAATGCATTACAACTCCTATAATAGCGTTAAACAGTCCTTCTGTTGTTGGAAATGTATTGATATATTGATGTGTTTAGTATTCTGTGTGGTTATGTTCGCTACTGACAGAATGAAAAGTGCATCCCAGTGAAGTTGTTGTTCTTTCTTTTCCTAGGAAAGGTTTGGGACAGATTAAGTGTTAAGTGTTTACAAGTAGGGGAAGCTTTTATTTTTCGATCTCAAGCTGAGCCATAGCAACATTATCGAACAGACAAGCTTGTTTAGGTTGGTACGATAGTGTTATATAAAAGTAATTCGACATTTGAATATAAAGCACACCTTTAAACAATTCCCACTACTCTCTCATCCCCCACTCACACATGCATCAAGGCAACAGAGAACAAGATACAAAAATAAAAGAAAAAGAAAAAAAGACATGCATAGTATATATGACAACCATGTTATTTAGTTAGTTACAACTTTCTAGTATGGTAACAACAATGTTTCCATATAATCTACTGTAAGTAATGGTTGCCAGACGTTCAAGAAACTATTATATCCATCTCTCAAAGCATATGTAATCTTTTCAAGAGAGACAACTGTTCATCTCCGCAAAACCATTTTCCTTTGAGCAGCAGGGAGTCAGAATTCCACCTCATTGCAATACACTTTGTGTCCACCCTGTGATTACTTGCCGACCTGCACTCCAGCCTGAAATGCCTCTCGGCTACCTCCATTTGTTGTTATGATGCAAAGCGACAGGCTGCCAGGTAGATTTTGTTCCCATTATTTGTATCCCTTGATAGTGCAGACGACAGCTTCGAGTCCCAACAGCTTATTCACTTTTACACAGAGAATCACTTTTACATGGAGAATGTTATGCATGAAATTAGCACCTTGCTAATTAGCGCTTGTATTAAGAGACACTTTCTGAAATGATTAACACAAACATGTCAATCATGGGGAATAGAGATTGATCTGTTTGAATCCAATACGAGACAAGTCGTTCAATTTCACTGCATTTCAACTCGACATCGCTGGTTATGCAATACCGCTCTAACCTTCCCTCATCCTGCTTCATATCTGTGGTACACGCTCCATCCTAAAAACAAGAACAACTGTGCTTGCCTTGCTGAGGTGCTGGTGGGTCTCCCTCATCCACCTCCTGTTGAGCTCCTTCGGTCTGGTGCTCCTCCTCGGGCAGGCCCAGGGCCCTGCACAGCACCCTGCCCTTGTTGGAATCAAACACATTGATCTCCATTACATAACATATGACATAACATTTTGCAATGAGCATGAGCACTACCAAAGGAAAAAAAAAAAAAGAAAAACTAGCAACGGTGCTGCTTTTTTTTTGTTTGGTTCAATATGGGCACGGAGTAAAATAAAATACATCTAAAATAAAAACACACTTATATTTGAAGGAATGAGGCACGGGGACATGCAGCAGAGCGCAGATCGTGATTGCTGGTGCGCCGATCGAGTCAAACAGTCAAAAGACTGTTTCTGCGCGGAGCGGAGACGGATGTTCAAATTCGTAAATGTCTACTTCAATAAACAAATAAATTGTTTTTTATTTTTAAAAGGATGTTTTTCAAAAGACTACTTTTATTTAATAACATTCTGAGGGAAACTTTGGCGGGAACTAGCTACTAGATGGTTCTATAGTCTTTTGTCCCTATGCCCAGGTCAGATGACGGATTTGCACATCAGGACCAGAGTTTCCTCTGGCTTCACCCTGCCCAGGCATAGTTCACCATCTTTCGGGTACTATCGCACCGTCGCACGCACTCAAGGTCCGCCTCCCCGACAGCCGGCCATCACTTTCATTGTGCTGCGGGGTTTCGTGAGAAGTTGCTATTTTTAAGCACATAAAGTGAGAAAGCGAATCTCCTGCAGCACACACCGCCACGTGCACTCTGCTCCCTCTCCCATTTGGTTATTTATAATTTTTTTTTATTTTTTTTAACCGTAAAGATTTTAGAATGTTTTGAATAGGCAATTAAAAAATTTTTTTAACACGGAGAACCTGTCGACAGTCGTCGTTTAGTCTACACATTTTAACATCCCTACTATACAACTCTTGAATACGATTTTTGTATTGGGAATATTCTCCAATACAGATATACAGATATTTTAGCCTGGTATTAGATTGACTGTGTCAGTCCAATACCTATGCACATTGTGCACATGCATCCATAGAATTATTTAATTTAAATAGCCTTAGAACAAAAATGCTCCTTTATGCTCCTATATCATGCTTCTTTTCAACAAGTTAATATAAGTGTGTGTGCACTTCTCCATGAAGAAGATAAACATCCACTATTTCCACCTTATCAGTCCACCAAAATCTGTTTCTGAACAAATTTGATGTGAGAAATAGGCAATGCAGTTGCTGAATCTTCACTCATATCTACAAAGCCTCATTTAAAAGTTTGTTCCGACTTTGCCCGCTGTGTCTGGAGCAGCGCAGACCGCACCACGGGCTCCAGCGGCTCCACTCGCTGGTCCTCCAGCTGTGGGGGGCGGTCCAGCAAATTTGAACAGCGAGGCAGAGCAATTTAAAAAAAACGGACTAGGTTGTCTTTTTTCACAGTTTGTGTGTCTCTGTCTCTGATGGGCCCTGGGCTCTGATGGGACCACCAGAGACACAAATGAATGTGCACAAGCACTGAAAATGTTTTCATAATGTCCCCTTTAAAGTGATATAAAAAAAAAGGCAGAAAACCGGGACTTGGGGAATTAAATCAAAGACGTTTACAGTTTACCTGCTTGTTTCTGTCTACCAAGTCCTCCACCTCACCCCCAAGGACCTTGACATTTTGTGGCCCCAGCAGAAGCACCCCAAGCCTGCAGACCATCTGCCCCTGCAACTGGAGCTTTAAGCCAGGTCTAGAAGTGGGATAAAGAAATACCTCTAAGCAGGATCAAAAACCTTCTAATCACATGAAACACTCGGAAAAGAATGGATTGCGACAAGAAATTCTGGTCATTTTTCCATACCACTGTCATTGATATTTGCTTTTATAGTTACACTATCTTAAATATATTTCAGCTTTAAAATAGCAAATTAATTTCACTCTTGCAGGGAATGCATATATGACAGACGAATCCTTCACCTGAGAGATGTGTTCAGTGCTGCAATGGGCTGGTATTCCATCGCCTCTAAGCTTTGGACTCCATCTGTTACCTGCTCAACAGATAAATACAAAGGTTACTTGAACTGTTAGTTATATAAGTGCATATCCAAACTTTGAAAGCATGAGAAATCTGAAAACAAACTGATATATAGCCATTTGTGGTAGAAATTAAGCTGAGGTTATGTTTATTTGATCATGTTCTTTTTCTCTGATACCACTGGTCTTCCAGGTTCAACTAGAAAGGTTTAGATGATATTTAATTTACTAAAATATTTGTTTTTCCATGTTATGGTCTTTTGGATGCAATAATAATTGCTGCATGGGTTTTACAAGTACAAGTATATTGTAAATCTGCAATCTTTGTTCATCCATGTTGAGCTATTACATTAATCATTCAGATTTAATCACAATATTCATATACACAATACAATATGCATAATAATACAATATAATACATTTTCCTTTCTTAATTGGGTTTTGTGTTAGCAGGGATTCAGATAATATATCATATATATGTTCCCTATGTACTCAAAAAGCACTGCAACACAAAAAAAGGCAAAGAATAGAATGAAACAAAAGTGCTCCTCTTGTATAACAAAGGGAAATGGTATAGTATGATGTACACTCCATATTCCACAAATTTGCTCTCTTACAAGTCCTCCTTCAATCCATATGACAGCTCTGATTGTTTAAGAGGACACAATAAATTTACTTTTAAATTGTTCTGGATTTAATCAGAGAATGTTCCCATAGCGGAACATGAGAAATATAGGAATATTCTGTGATTTATATATGTGTTTCACACAACATAATTATATGTGATATCATAGAATCTGCAAGTGCAGTGAAATAATCTGGAACAAAAGCAAGGTCATTGTCATGATAATAGATAGTTCATCCATCTATGGACTATGCATGATAATAGATAAATGATATCCACAATCATGAAGTCGGTTTCATAATCATGGAGTCTTATTCCGGTCTGGAATGTCGGCAAGAAGGCAAAAAAAAAAAAATCAAAAAGTTAGTTCAACAGCAAAGGAAGCAAATACAGTTTTGTAACGACACTACAGCAAAAATATAAGGTTCTAAAGGTTCTGTATTCTGTTTCTCAAGGCTACAATGAAGACTCCAAGTCGTTTATTTCTGTAGGATCCAGGTGGACATGTTGAGGGGAGTTTCCTCTGACCTGAAGCAGCAGCATGCGTGTTGGCTTAACCTCCCATGGTTTCTGGGTTGCCTGTGTTACAGCAGACACCTCCGCGTTGGAACAGTCTTTGCCCCTCCATTTCTGCAACTGGCCATACGCTGGCTGGCTGATGTCCAGTAACGAATCAACCTAGGAGAGTGGGAGCCACCTTTGGTGATAAAGTGTTCTCTATGCATATTTCATTATTACACCGCATTGTTGGAAAACACGGTGAAACTCGATCTGAGGATTGTCACAAAACCCTATATGCGCATGTTTTGCCTAGTTAAAGTCCGTTACAGTCTTAGCTTTCTAAATGTATCACAGTTTATTTATTGCATTGTCGTCACATAATGGTTCATTACCTTTTCTGACACATAAAACAGTCCCCACTATATCCAAATGGGGATTAAGACGTATTAAAGCATGCAGAAAATATTAAGCCTTCCAGACAATATGAGACTTGCCTGAACGCAGAAAGTGCCACTGAGTTCAGTCTTTTGGGCCTGGGAGAGGCCATCGGGGAGCACAGGGTGGCCCAGGACTCTCAGATCTGTCAGCAGCCATTGGTCCAACACCTGGAATGATGGGAGGTTGGGTTTATATACTCAGTGCAGTGTATTTTATATATCTCCATTGGGAAAATGTTGAAGAGTTAATGGTTTTCTAACAAAACTTAGACTTATGTTATATGAATGACAATTCAACGTCCATCAAATGAAACAATCTTGTGAAATCCGAACAGCATTTGCAAGGGTATTAAGCAGATGGAATGACAAAATGACAGGAACAGCTTTGGCACATTCATTGACCATTTCCTGTTGTTATGTTGCATCATAACATCACTACACTTACTGGGTGCAGCAAAATGTTTTTGGAGCTAACCTCCAATTCTTTCTCTATTCACTTTGGCATTCTGGTTGTATTGGCTTCTTTGTTATCAGAACACAAATAAGCTCCTCCCCATGATGCTTGCTCCCATGGAAACCCCTTATTAGCCTTGCAGTCCCTCAGGTAAAGAGGATTTAAAATTAAAGTACAGTGGAACATAACCCTGTAAAGCTTGCAAAAATGGCCCGTTATGCCTCGCTAATAGCCCTGGACAGAGCAACAACAAAAAAAGGATTTAACCCTTGCATGGCCTTTGCTTAGCAGTTATTGGAAAGTTAATGTAAGTATTTTACAATTTGGTGAAATTAATCTTTGATAATTTATAGAATTATTTTTTCCAGTCTACTCTTTCTTTTATGCATTTATTTTACAGTATCACAATAGACACTACGTACATAGAAAATAAAAGAGAGGGGAAGTGAAGCTGCCATACAGGGAAGAGGGTTAATATTGGGGGTGGAAACCAATCAATAAATTGATTAATAAATAAAATACATTAATAATATCCACATTTTTCCCCTTGTGGTTAAATAATGCATTCATATCTCTATATGTATGCATGTGTAGCTGTGTGCCTGAAAATAGGACAAAAATAAAATAAAATAAAAGATTTAAGGGAAAGGGAGAAGTGTGGGAGTGGGGGTGGGGTCAGGTGGGGGAGAACCAATCCCAGGTGCGATGGGGAACAGCAGGACGTGCAGCTGTGCAAAAGCCTGCCAACACCGAGAGTCGTAATTGCCCCGGTTTCAAGGAGAGATTCCGGGGCTGAGCAGCCACTTGCTCCTAGCTCAGTAAGTCTCATGGCAGCGGTTTACGTGATCGCACAAAATCCAGGGTTAGTGTTAAAAGGCTGGTGCTCAGGAGGGGGTTGGGGACACACAAATAGGGTATAATATTCTAAAGGTGGAGTGTCTTTGGCTATTAGTCATTAGTTTGGGAGGTAGACAAGCCACAGATGCACGTTACCTGTTGGTTAATGTGCTGTTGTGAGAGGCGGCCTCCACCTCCTCCACCCTCCTCCTCCAGCCACTCCACGCAGGCCTCCAACCAGGCGAAGGGCACTTGGACGTGCCAAGAAGACTGGAGCCAGACATGGGTGGCGTGGACCACTCCCTGGGTCTCTAGAGCCATCTTCGACTTCACTGCCTGTACAGGTGTGCACAACTCAAACCTCTAGTACTTTATTTCATTGCAGTTGCTTCCATCCTATCTGCTAATTCGTGTTCATCATCAATAATGTACGATTATTACCATTGGCAAAATGTATGTTCTGCTGCAATATAATCTAATACAATATAATTGCAAATGATAATCGCAAATGGGTGCACCCGGGTAGGCCTGTTTTTGGATTAAACTTTAACCTTCTACCGCTGTCAATCATCTTATTGTCTTTTTATCCGTTTTAGCTTTTAATTATGTTTTTATTCTTCTTTACTTTTATATGATATATTTTATGCCTTAAGGCACTTTGAATTGGCCCTCTGTATGAAATGTGCTATTCAAATAAACTTCCCTTGATTTGTGGAAAATAAACCCTGATTAGATGAAGATTTACAGATTTAAACTGAATACACAGGAATAAGAGAGTTCTATTGGAATAAACATAAAAAATGCAGCACGCTGTCCATGAATGTAAATTAAAGACATGTATGAGGGCCTTAATACTATCAACAATGTTGTTTACACAACTGCCTGTGTGGCTCTACCTGTATGTGTAGGCCTACATATTAAAGGTGCAGTGTGTAGAATTTAGCAGCCACTAGCAGTGAGGTTGCAGATTGCAACCAACTGAATTCGCTACGGTGGCCGCGAAACTCGCAAAAAATAGTCCCTCTCTAGAGCCAGTGTTTGGTTTGTCCGTTCTGGGCTACTGTAGAAACATGGCGGTGCAAGATGGCGGCGTCCGTAGAAGGGGCTCCAGCCCCCATGGAGATATAAACGGCTCATTCTAAGGTAACGAAAACACAATGATTCTTATTTTCACGGGATTATACACTAGTTAATACATATTTATGAATATTATATTCCAATTGTGCCAAGTATAATTTCACTAAATTCTACACACTGCACTTATTAAATTCATTTCATCAATGTCCTGTAATGTAATGTCCCGTCTTCTCTGCGGTTGGTAGTTAAAATACAAATAAAAACTATGCGAGAGCAGAGAGCTGAGCTTTTAGTGTCAGTACTGAGGTTTCACCTTTTTTTTTATTTCTATCATTACTCACATACACACAGACTATCCAAATGAAACAAAACCCTCTAATCCCACTTCACGTCAACTGTTCGCGCGTTTTGCGTAACCGCCAGGCGCCAAAACGGATGTACGGTGCCACGCCGCCTTGTACAGCAGAGTTAGCGGCGCTTTGTAAACATGACTCCTGCTCTACCAGATGGACGTCGGTTCCAGCAAAACACTTTACCTCGACACTCGCATCAAAACCCAGTGAATCCGAGAAGCACCGCCAGCCTTCCGGAGCGAACTCGGGCGCTGCAACTAAAAACAAACTTGAGGAGCACGCCCACTTTTCCTTTGATTGCTTTGTCCTCTGTCCAATGACGGCAGGCCGCGGTTTGAGCGACGTCGCTCTGGGCCAATCGGAGCGCCGCGATGGGAAGGCGTTCGGCGACTTCCGCTTTTGAGCCGCAGAAGGAAGGGGAAGGAGCGAAGTGTTGCATCGCAGGTTGGTGATTCTTTCCTATGGAGCTCGTTTGCGTGCGTCCTATGAAAGGTTTATGGTTGTTTGGGACGCGGTGCACGGCCCCCTCCCAGCGCGCCGCTCTTCCCAGCTGAATAAACACACCTGGCAGCCGACACGGCTAGCGGGTTAGCCCCGTTCCTTGGCCGACTCGATGGCAATATGGCGAGAATACACAGCAACTAGCGCTAGCTTGGCAAGGCCTTTGTAGCGACGCCTTGTTTCTGAGCGTTAGCTCGGCTGATCGGAGCTGTAAACACCCGGCGCGGTGAGTTAGAACGTGACGGCGTGTGTCCCCCCCGTAGCGTGGCCTGTTCTCTACGCTCGACGGGGGTTGTTTTTTTTTTAAGTGTCCGGTTCTACTCGACGGATACCCTACGTGCCATTTTGGAAGCTCGTAACGTTAGCCATTTGGCAACGGTAGCTAGTTAGCCGTTTAGCATCGGTGGCTAATTAGCACGGTCACGCTAACGCTCTTCCCCGGCGTCCAGACTGCGCCGTGTTGCTTTCTTCGATCCCACTCCCCTGTTTTGGAAAACGGCAAAGCGGGTGTAGGTTGTTGATGCGGAGGCGTGTTTGTTGATTTTGAGGCTTGTTGTAAACGGCCATTTGGCTCCGTTGTTCTGTTGATTTTTTTATTTTTTAGGTTTATTCGTGTGAGGGACTTGGATTCGTGTGACATAGTCGGTATGGATCTGCTGGCTGGGAAATTAAAGGATCCATTACGCGCGGATGGTTGTGATCTCATCCGAGCTCCTCCATCTAGCTTCCCACATGTTCACATGGTGTTGCTTGAGCGGTGACACGGATGGAGAGGATGCTTCTATTCGCTTCAGTCGAACGAAAAAAAATCTATAGACAAACATACAATAATAATTAAATTAAAGCAATTCATGGCTACTCAGGTCCGTCATGTATTACGGAGGTCCGCCCTCCCCGATATTACATTAAAAAATTGTATTTCTTCAAAATACATCGAATCGATTTTCTCGTAATAAAACTATTCCCAAGTTTCCACAACTTTCAACTCAACACATGTGTACTTCAGTTGATCCAAAACGACATCATCTTTAACCCAAGACTTAGATTTAGCACTGATTCGTGGAGAGGCCTAGCCCACCGATTACCGATGTTTTGACCGATATTTTGTCAAAAAGTGCAAAATTTGAAAATCTTAACTCTGTATATTTGAGAACATTTAACTTAGAAGGAAACAATTAAATAAAAATAAACACACAAAGAACCTTTTGATAAATAAAATGTAAAGGATGATATTCAATTTAAAAATGTATATTCTTTTTCCGAGTTCCAGTTAATGCATCATAACTTTTATGAGTTTCCCATGAACGCAGCATGGCAGAGTGCCGTCAGCCTCTGAATGCAAGTGTAAACACTTCTGCGCTTATTCTTGGTGAGTAACTTAAAAGTATTGTGAATCAGGATAAATAATCAATGGTTTTTTGTTTATTGTACTTAAAAATCGGGACACATCGGCTGCATTACTGCCGAGGTGGTCAAAAACTAGTCAAATAACGGCAGACATATCGGGCTCTACAACATAGTACATTTACTAATAACTGGGCGGGATATTTGCGATATTTATTGCATAACAATAGATTTCGACATTTCCAAATTACAAATGCCAGTCAGTTCTCATATTTTCCAGAACTGACGAAGAACCAAAGAAACCAGTCCATAATTACTTCACTGCACATTTGGTTAGTGG
>OMKR01000558.1:1579-13965 GCA_900302355.1 Cyttopsis rosea
TGATGAGCCGATTGCCTGCAGCTGCACGAAGCTGGGAACCAGAAAGTGGGAGACCACGCCTCCGCCACACACACACACACACACACACACACACACACAAGACCAACAGTGACAGACAGGAGACAAAAGGGAAAAGATACACACTGGGAGGCACAGCCGGAGACCGTGACAGTTTCCAACATCTTGTGGAATCCGTGCCAAGAAGAATTTAGGCTGTTTTGAGAGCAGAGGGAGGCCCTACCCAGTATTATTTATTTATTTATTTATTTATTTATTTATTTATTTATTTATTTATTTATTTATTAGTGTTCCTAATAAAGTGCTCAGTGAGTGTATATTATATATAATAAAATATGAGAAAAATATATTTTCTTGTATTTCTTTTATGATAATGATATGGTAATTTTGATCAAATAAATTATTTAGCCATAGACTCATTTGAAGAAATAGCATATAAATTAGTGAGATTAGAGTCAGGGCTTATTAATCAAATTTAGTCACATTTCTTGTTAAAAATGGACTATACACTAATGCACTCATTTGATTTGATGATGGTAAAATATATCACCAATGACTTTGCAAGAGTAATTATAGCATGTGATTTGTTAAAACAATTAGAAACACATATAGATTGATGTATTTTGCTATCAAACTCCATGAAGGGTTTTGATTTAATTTCATAATTTTTGTCTAATTAGAATAAAATATAATTATTTCCAATATTGTTCTAGGACAAGATATCAATTTGAAGGCGCATGACATTGAAACACATTCGTCAATTGAACAATTCAATTAGTTTTAGACCAGATTCACACTGTTCACAACATGTGGTTGATATTCAATGTGTTTGTGTGTGTGTGTGTGTGTGTGTGTGTGTGTGTGTGTGTGTGTGTGTGTGTGTTGAAAGCATAGTTTGTAAATTAGGATAAAGAATTTTGTTCTCATGGTATAGTATGCTTTTTCAATACTGTCATGTTTTCGCAATAGCATGATTGATTATCTTTTTTGTCAAAAAGGCATAACGCAGCAGAGTCAATGGATTGGGTATCGACTACTTTGAGTTAAAAATAAAAGCCATTTTAAAAATCCAAATGTCATGTCAATGTTTATTCTGGGGGGAAAATAATTGTTATATGATATGTTTTGCCCCGCCCTACTACAGCATACATTTCTAATACTAGTGCAGTGCCCGTTGAAAACATACCTGGTCAGAATGGGCCGATTGCTTGGCCTCTGGTATTGCTGCTTGCAGGTTTCCAATCCTGCTGAATGCTCTGATGTCAGTGCCTTGAAAACCTCGCTGTAAGCTGTTTATTCAAAGTGTACTAATATTACGCGTGTGTCGCGTGTCTGAATTGCACCGAATTCGACACTGCACATCCATGGGTCCCCAGCGATACACCCGCCAAGTGAGAAGCAGATCGGATGAACAGTTGCTGAGATAATCGAAGGATATGCATACAGAAAGAAAGACAGATTCCTTCCTTATTAGATAGATAGATAGTCTTCCAGTCAGGATTTCGACCACACCACAGCACTGACACTGCTCTTGTTGAGGTGTTGGAATCCACCTAAACACAGAGAGTGGCAGAATTTCAGTCTTAGTATTACTGGATCTCAGTGATGCATTTGACACGATCGACCACAACATATTACTAAAACGACTAGAAAACTGGGTGGGTCTTTCTGGCACAGTACTAAGCTGGTTTGAATCCTACTTAAAGGACAAGGACTACTTTGTGTCTATAGGTAATTACAGATCTCAGCGGACAAAAATGACATGCATAGTTCCCCAAGGCTCCATTCTGGGGCCTCTTCTGTTCAACAAAACAAAATATTTTACCATAATTATGCAGACGACACAAATTTACATAACCATTTCACCAGGGGACTATGGTCCAATACAATCACTGAGCAAGTGCATTGAACAAATCAATGATTGGATGTTCCCGAATTTTCTCCAAAACTGAAGTAATTGTTTTTGGAGCCAAGGAAGAACGACTAAAAACTCTGCTTCAATCTGTAATGTTAAAAACCACAAACCAAGCCAGAAATCTTGGCGTAGTCACGGACTCGGACCTAAACAGCCACATTAAAACAATTATAAAGTCAGCCTACTATCATCCTTAACAATATATCAAGGATTAAAGGACTTATGTCTCAGCAGAATTTGGAAAATCGTGTCCATGCATTTATCTTCAGTAGACTCGACAACTGTAACAGTGTCTTTACAGGTCTCCCTAAAAAATCCATCAGACAGCTGCAGTTGATTCAGAACACTGCTGCTCGAGTCCTCACTAAGACGAAGAGAGTGGATTATATCACTCCAGTTCTCAGATCTTTACACTGGCTTCCTGTCTGTCAAAGAATTGATTTCAAAATACTACTGTTGGTTTATAAAG
Source organism: Cyttopsis rosea (assembly GCA_900302355.1). Lineage (NCBI taxonomy): Eukaryota > Metazoa > Chordata > Actinopteri > Zeiformes > Parazenidae > Cyttopsis > Cyttopsis rosea. The sequence goes on from OMKR01000558.1 coordinate 3,982, forward strand.
AACTGAATGGTTTAGGGCCAAAATACATTTCTGATCTTCTGCTACATTATGAACCATCCAGACCTCTCAGGTCATCTGGGACAGGTCTGCTTTCTGGCCCCAGAGTCAAAACTAAACATGGAGAAGCAGTTTTTTTTTTTCAGTTTTTATCACCACATATCTGGAACAAACTGCCAGAACACTGCAGGTCTGCTGCAAGTCTCAGTTCTTTTAAATCAAAGACTTTTCTGTTTGCCGCGGCCTTTTACTAAACCTAATTTGCGGCTTTTTATTCATTTCTTGCACTGCAACTTTTATTACTTGATTTTATGCATTCTATGTATTCTATTTTTTAAAGCTAATATCAATAACCTTTATTCTGGGTGTACGGCTCTGCCGATCTGGAGGCGTTTCCCCAGATGATGCATGAAATGATTTTTTTTTTTTTACTTCATGCATTGTATGCATTCTATTTTTGTGTTTCTTTTGCACTTAATGCTTTTGATGTTTTATGTAAAGCACTTTGAATGCCTTGTTGTTGAAATGTGCTATATAAATTAACATGCCTTGCCTTGCCTAGTGCAGTGCCCATTCAAAAACAGGCTAATAAGGACAGAGGACATTTCTTCCTTCCTGCCTTCTGCCTTCTTCCCTCCTTCGTCCCTCCCTCCCGTCATTCTTCTATCCTTCTCTCCTTATTTCCTCCCTCCCATCCTTCCTTCCCTTCTTCCATCCTGCAGTGCCCATTCCAAACATACCTGTTCAGAATTCTTCCTTCTTCTTTGTGACATACTGGTAATTCTGGATTCCACATTCCTGAATTAGTAACGCTGACAAAAACTAATCAAAGTTTATTAATATTACGCATGTTGCGTGTCCAAATTGCACCAAATTTGACACTGCACGTCCTTCAGTCCCCTGCAATACACCTGCCAAGCGTGAAGTAGGTCGGATGAACGGTTGTCGAGATAATTGAAGGACATGTATACATACAGAATGAAAGAAAGAAAGTCGTAAAGACAGAGATTCCTCACATTATTAGATAGATGAACAAAGTGGACATGATGTGTTTGGTCACAAAAATGTAAACCGTGTAAAGCATGTCTCCCAAAGATGAGCAATGGGCATTGTATAAAGGACAAAGTATGAAATGGCTGATACAGTGAGAATCTCAAAGCATCGAGGTATTTTTCGAAAAGGATATGAACAGACTTTCACAGATTAATATTTCACAATCACAGAACGTATACGCAGGAAGCCTGTTGTTTATAAACTAAAATACTGTGCGGTTGAAGTACTACAAGGCACAATGGACAAAAATAGGGCATAAAAATATGATTCTGGTAAAATGGCTTGGATGGCCTGAACAGTTCAATTCATGGGTCTTGGAAAGAAACATACTGTAAGCAACATCTAAAATAGTTTTTACCATTCAGTGTCTCTACCGGGGGTGAGTGGTTGTGTCAGCAATGGGTGGGGTGACTTATTTGTCACGCTGTGGTAGACCTTTGCTCTTCATTCTTCTCTATCAATGGTTGCATCGCACACGATCAGTTTTACCCCACGGTTTCACCAAGTTACTATGCAACAAAGTGTGAATTACGACTATCCTGCTGAAGGACACTCTACTCATGCATGGTCGAGAAGCTTCACAAGACCTTGTCTACAAAGCCAACAATCGGCCTGAATAACTTGGGACATTTTATGCCACTCTAGACTTTCCATTCCGTGATGTCACTGCATCAGACAATTAAAACGGACTCAAAGACTGAATGCATTGTATGCATGACAACAGAAGTGTTCTCTGATCTAGCTGAGAGCTGCAAGATGGCCAACCACCTCAGTCCTTCTGTGACACCTGAGTAATTGTCAGGGGGCCTTGCTTTCTCTATGTGTTTGCATCTGTTGCTTCTCATTCTATCTTGATTCTAATACCACATAGTATTTACACTTAGCCTGGGAACCAGACAAATCTGCAAGCTCATGTTTCATTTGCTCTGGCAGATACGTCTGCCCCCCCGCCACCCTCCCATTCAAACAGATTTCCACCTGGCCTGGAAATGGCTGGGCCAATCACAACTGCGTATCTAATATGGGGCAGGTTTGATACAATGACGATGCAGAGGATGACACCTTAACAAGATGGCTGCTGCTGAAGTGGAATGGTCTGTTGAATCTGCTATCGCAACAGTATTAAACAAACTGGACGGTATATTTTCTCTAAAAGTAGAACAAACACACACAAACACTGTACTTAAAGCTTTTGTTGATAAGAAAGATGTGTTTGCCGTACTTCCGACAGGATTTGGTAAATGTTTAATTTAACAACTGGTCCCGTTGGTCACCATTTTTCCATCGCTCAGCGCTACATCACACATTTGCTCTGATTGGTTGTAGGTCTATCCAATTGCGTCCAGAGACATTTTGGTCTGCACCCATTGAAAACGCCCCTTGGAAATCGAAAATGAACGGAGAGGTTCCAGACTAATATGCATTTGCGAATTGGTCTGGCGATGCCAGGCTAATTAAAACTTTCTCTAAGAACACAAATGTAGTAAGGTTATTGGCAAATGTAAAACTTAAATAATACTTCCAATTTTTTGGGCACTAGTTTGAATAATTAGTGGATCAAATGATTGGGCAGAAACAGAATCAGGAACAATTAGGTTTTCAGATGGTCCCAATTTGTATGCTGGTGCTGTTATTGTCATGTTTTTTTTAAGTAAAAGTGCATACCTTGTGTAGCGCCCCTACCCTCTATTAAAGAAGTGTGGGCAGGGCCCTGAGTGATTTGATTTTTGAATAAAGTTCCTTAAATATTAACCCTGAAACCCAGCGTAAATTATCTTAACTTTCCTTCTGTGTTTTAGCTCGTTTAATCTCGAAAATCATTGAGGGCAGCCTCAAAATTTACAACAATGACGAAAGTAGATCAGTATAAGTATCATTATAAATACACAAGGGAAGACAACCAACAAGAAACAAACAAACAACAACAGAGCACAGTTAAACACAGTTAAAAACAGTTCCTGTACATTCATGAGTGGAGCACTTAGTAATCATGGTCCTAAATTGACCTGTAGATATAATACTATCAAGTTTCAATGTATGTTGTAAATTGTTCCAAGAATGTGCAGCACAGAAACCTTTTTTTTCCAAGTTCAGTGTTTGCACGCGGAACATTGAGCATTAACCAATTTCTAGAGTGAGTTTAGTGATGACTATCGGACCAATTTAATAATGAAGTAACAAAGCGAACTTCTTTTAACTTAACAAACAGAAATGTCCTACCCCTTTAAGTCAAAATATAAATCCCTAATATGGTAAAAGGCTTCTAGATGAAAGAAAGAGGTAATCTCCAAGATCCCTCTCTCTTGCTCACTTCCTGATCACATGCTTCTCTCACCCCACAGGCATCAACCAAAGAACACATTAGACTCTCAATCTCAATTACCACAGTTTTACCAGTAAATAAAACAAACAAAAAAACATAAAAAGAACATGAGCTCTTCATAAACATAAATGTTTTTAACTAAACACTGACCCGTTTAGAATTATTTATTCCACAACATGTATACCATAGTTTTTGAACATGAAGTACATCTCCATATTTTACCTTATGCAACAATATGAAATTTAACTTTTAACCCCAGATTTAGTAATTATGAACTCTTTTTATTTAGACTAATGCATACTATTTTCTTGGGTTTGCTGTGTGATTCACCTGTCTCTCTGTTTACTCTGCAGGTGGGTCATTAGTGTAACCTGGTACACCTGAGGGCCCCGGTGTGTTTTCAGGTTATATAAGTCCTGGTTGCAGCCTAACATCTCTCTCTGTGCCTCCCTACAGGCACCTGTTCGGTTTGGTTATGTTGTTTCTTTTCGACACCTTATGGCATGCACACACATCTTACACTCATCCACACCTTACACTCATCCACACCTTACAATACTGATACCTCTGACATCCACACCTCGTGCTTTAAATATTTTGTTCCATTTTTAATTCATCTGATTTGGTTTAATTTGGTTAAATAAAGCGTCTTTTGTTAAAACCTTAACCTTGATGTGTCTCCTATTTGTTGTGGCCAAAGAGACAGGTCATAACAAATTGGGGGCTTGTCCATTGAGGTAATTTTGTTAAAGTTTGATTGTGCCTCAGGTAGCAGCGGGTGCTTGGTGTTGATTGAGCATGCTGTTTAGGGGATTTGGTCCAGCTGTGTGCTGGTGTTGGCTGCGTGTTTTGTTTGCTGAAGCTGGTGTTTTTGGGAGATGCACCATGTGTTTTTCGTTCTCTGCAAGCTTTTGTTTCTGACCCAGTGTCGAGTGCCGAACAGAAGCTAAGTGTTACTGTACTGATGCGCTGTATACAGATTTTTCCGTTAGGCTGTAAGGGCACTTCCCCTTTGGGTTCGTCAGGTTTTTTGTGGTGATGTGGCTAGTGTTTTCGGACAGCTATCTTGGGGGCACAGCCACGTGACTTTGTGGAGTTGCCTGTCTGCCTAAGTACCTGCTGCAGAACCACATGAAGACTAGGTGGGTTGTTAGGGGGAATTCTTGTGCCTAAAGTGTGTCCTCTGATGAACACATGTTGACTTATTTGTAATTATGGCTTCTGTGTGTGTATATATATTATGAGGTGCCTGAGGTGTTTAAGTGGCTGTAAAAAGGAGCATCTAGTGCATATAGCTAACAGTTATGGTATTATTGTTGCAGAGAAAATTATGTAAGGATTAAAAATGAGGATTTGGCATAGTTTTTTGAATGCGGTGTGTTAATGAAAAATGAGTTTTGTCTGGACCGTGCTAGTCTGTACCAGTAGGTTTTACTTTTGAGCAGCACAGAGTTGTTGGCCATGCAGTTTGAGCAGGAGAAATTAGGGTTAAAACTTGAGTTGGAGAGAACTCGGCAAAACTGAGAACATTTAATTGGAGTTAGAGCAGTCCAAATTAGTTAATCAGAGGCCATACTTTTTCTGTTGGGTCGGTTTACAGAGGGCTCATCTTCCATTGGCTCTGCACTGGGTGGTATTGACTTAGTGGCTAATCTGCATTTGGTGCTGAAGTTTAATGAGACCCTGACACTTTTTCACTTTTGAATGTGTTGCAGAGGCAAAAAATGGCCAGATTCAGATGCATCAGTACAGAGTACTGATGCATCAGTGAGTTCTCACTGGGAGAGCTCAGGAGGCATATTCGGCTTTATGTGCCGAGGACAATTTAGATTATGATACTGTGAAATCTGCTGTATTGAAAGCATAAGAGTTGGTCCTTGAAGCATGTCGCCAGGAATTGGGCGATAAGCAACTAAATGTGGAGTTTGTCTGATTTCGCACCCCATTTTTACCGTTGGTGCTCAATGAAAAAGTTGCTTCATTTGGCAGTGTTTGTGGGCTGATTGCGTTGGAACAGTTTAAAAACACTATCCCTCAACACATTACCACATATGTGAATGAGCAGAAGCCCTCCACTGTGCTTAAAGCAGCTGAGTTGGCTGATTTTGTGTCAACGTATAGGGATAGATTTTCAAATACGCACCATGAGGGTGATTTGGATAAGTGGGGATTATAACTAGAAATTCTGGTATAATATGACTGGTGATATAGAATTTCTTGCGTAAGCCTGCATATATGGGGCGACTCGAGGGCGCCAGTGTGTAATTGGGGGGTAAGGAAAACTTATGACCATGTTCTCCGCCATTTCTTCTGGCCTCTGTTGAAACATGATGTCTCCAAATATGTAAAGATGGTGCCATACATGCCAGCTCACTGGGAAACAGTCGGGTTATCAAGCCTCCTTTGTCCCATTCCAGTTTTTGGCCAACATTTGAGCATTTGATCGTGTAGTGCCTTTACCTCTGTCCAAGATTAGTTGTGCGTACATGCTAACTGATGTGCCAACATGCGTTCCAGCCATGAGTGATTCAAAGCGACCAAGGTTCTAACTTGAGTTCTCATGTTTAAGCGGATCCTGCAGCAGCTGCGAGTGAAGCATATACATTGTGGCGGATGCACTCTATTGTATTTTCCATGGGATTCACCTGTCTGTTTACTCTGCTGGTGGGTCAATAGTGCAACCTGGAACATCTAAGGGTCCCGTCTGCTCCCAGGTTATACAAGTTGTGGTTGCAGCATGACTACTCTCTGCTCCTCCCCTACATGCACCCGTTCTGGTTTGGTTATGTTTTTGTTTTTCTACACTTACAACATCCACACACATCTTGCACTTACACACACCTTACACTGACATCCACACCCCATGCTTTAAATATTTAGTTACTGTAACCTTTCAATTTATCTGATTTGGTTAAATAAAGCATTTTTGTTTAAACCTCAACATTAGTCTCCTATTATGGCCAAAGAGCTGGGTCATAACAATTTGTAAGTTTTGCATTTTGGAACATGTAGATTTATTAAAGGCTGGGTAACACAAAGTCTTCTGTTACCTCAATGGCTGCTGGATAGTTGCTCAAGCAGATACTTTGATTGCCATTTGTGGCTGGTTACCCAAAGTTACTGATTGCACCTTTAGACTATAAGCTAAAAGATATACAAATTAGGAATACAGTATTAAACACAACTTTTAAATGTATTGGTGATGTGAATGACTTTTCTTAACTTCTAGCTGCACAAGCTAAGTACCTAAACAGCTGTAATTGTCCAGCCATATTCCAGAATTGGTGCTGATGATGGAGCAAGGACTGGAATTTGGTGGTGATTCGGTGGATGATTGACCCATAGTAATGTGTCAAAAGGGGATAGGTTGAAAGTAATTTACCTTATATTAGATCCAGAAGTTCTTGACTTTTTGTACAGTATATTGCATTGTTTCCTAAGTTCCAGTTTTGTTTGACATTTGAGGGTTTTGTTTCCATTTTAGTAGACATTGGATTTAGGATGCAATTTGAGTCAACTATGATAACTGGGAAAGTAATTTTGAAAGATGTTGCAATGCAAGTCAGACAATATTGTAACAGATGTTCAAAAGGGTAACAGTGTAATGTGAAGCAGTATGGGGGGGCATGAAGTATTGAAAAAGTACTATACCATGAGAACAAAAATCCTTAATCTAATTTACAAACTATACTTTCAACAAACACATTGAATATCATCCACATGTTCTGAACAGTGAATCTGGTCTGAAGTGTATCGAATAAAATATTCCTTGATGAATGTGTTTTTTCAATGTCATTGACTAAGGCGCCATCAAATTGATATCCAGCCCTAGAATAATATTAGAAATTACATTTTATTCCAATTAGACAAAAATATGAAATTAAATCCCTTCATGGAGTTGGTTAGCAAAAAGTAGCTCTATATGCTTTTAAAAAAAGTCATTGACATGTTTTCCATCAAATTAGTGGTCCATATTTAACAAATGTGACTACATTTAATAAGCCCTGACTCAAATCTCACTAAATTAAATACAATTTCTTCAAATGAGATTAGTTGAAAACATTTTTTTAATCAAAATTGCCTATCGAAGTCTCAAACACACCCTCTTCCAACCCTTTAAAATAAATAAAACAGATCAGATGATACCAACAACAATACCCCCCCACTGCATCAAACACAATCCCACGTGACCCCATGTGACCCCCCCCTCCCAAAAAATAACCTCCCCTTCCTAGCTGTCATAAATCAATCGGTGACGGGGTTTGAAAACCTCCCAAACGATCATGTATAATACTCACCTTTATTGGAGCAGAGCGGGGCGGGGAAGGTTGAAAAGTACCTAAAAAGAGGTATGGAGTTTTACAAGCAAAATGCCAGTAAAACGGAGAGGGACAGAGACATTAGGTCATACGGTATTTCCATAAGGTGGAAATACCGTATGACCTAATGTCTCTCTCTCTCCAATGTCCCGGTTTCTCTGCGACTGTCCCAATTCTAAGAATTCACAAATTCGATTATGCCTAGTTGTGCCTGGATACCAAAGGAAAGCTCTCGCTCCAAAGGTCGTTAAGAACACGCTCCAGATGCCGGCAGTAGTTCGAGACGGTCAGATGGGTCCCAGACTAGGGGTTATCTAGGCTCCTTTAGCGTTTGCTAGAATCCCAAGAGGAGTCGTGACTGACGGGAAAAACAGCCTTTATGCGTGATGATGTCCATTTCTTGGATTTGGATTTTCTGTAGTATTTTGATGTATCTCTGCCATTAATGTTGAAGCGGCAACCAGATGCTCTTCTCCGTGTATTGACTCTATATTGACCTCTGTTTGATTGTACCGCTTTATAAGCTCATCCTCAATAAAACACATTTAATTTGGATTGATATTTTCCATATTGTGCCCAAATCCACTTAGGCTGGTGTCCCGAGCGAGCGAAGCGCTGGCTCGGCGTTGACGCTGATTTTGCGAGGTGTACCATTTAAACTGTCAATATATATTTCTGTCAATAACACTTAATTGAAATTCGAATGTAAACGTAAACTATGGAATACTACCCTTGAATCAATGTCTTCTGTGTTACTGTGGTTCCGATCCTCTGCAGAGGAGACCCACGGGCAAAATGTGGCCCGGTTAGCGAAAGGTTAATGAAGCGGACAAAAATCCCTGCAAAATTGGACCATTAGTTCTCAATTAAATGTGACACTAATATCCTTCAATAAAATAAAAATAAAAAAATTTCCTATTTTCCCTGTTGGTCCCACACATCGCGGTCTCAACCAATCACGATTTGTGTCATGAGTCATGTTCTGTTAAACTGCTAAAAAAAATTTTTATAAGTTACAGGATGTAACTGTGATGATTGTTCGTATTAAGATTTGGCAGAAAGTAATTAAAAAACAATAATGAATACATATGAGTATGCAGAAGTGGTACATGTGGACGAAAATGTTTGAGAAAATATCCCAAAATGTATTTGTTGGAAAGCATATGAGGGTGTTGGTGCATTTCCCTTGTTAATTGTTTTCCTTTTAAATTGTTTAGCGTCGCTCTACTATTTAAACAAGAAAACCTGCAATTTGTCTGGCCCATAAGCCGGTAACAGGTTGCAAATCTGGCTACCGACAGAATGTAGATGAATTGCTCTGCAGGGAGTCTGCTCCTGTAATAGACCAGGCAGATGCTTCTACTTTTAGTGTGTTTACAGACAGCCCTTTAGAGGCATACACACACACACACACACCCTGTATCCGAAAATGAGTACTAGTGCTACATATTGCATACTACATACACTTCCTTTAGTATGTGAGCGAAAAGAACAATGGCTTCTCAGACAATGGATTGTGGGATACACTCACCAACTTAGTGCGCAGTGTTTGCATACTATTTCACTGGATGTAGTATGTCATCCTGATACTTTTTGCATACTGTGGTTTCAGACACACATATTAAGTGTGTGTACTAGTACTAAACACTGCATACTACATGCACTTTTTAAAGCATGTGAGCAAAAAGAACAATGACTTCTTAGACAATGGATTGTGTAGTGCAAACTTTTTGCATACTATGCTGTTTCACTGGATGAAGTACATCATTCTGTTTTACTTTACTATGGTTGTGAACACATACTAAAACGGCTAGTATGCCCTTTAAGACGCAGCTATAGAGTGGAGAAGTAGGCAGGCAGAGTTATTTTGGACTGCAAGGTTTCCAGAGGTAAAAGAAAAGCCATTCACTTTTCCCAATGACCGTTTCCAGTTACGTTACTGGCCATTCATTTCCAACACTTGCATTGGCATGAAACTCTCCCATTATCAATAGAATGGGAGAGTTTGCCCCGTGTGAGCATTAGGTGCCGGTGTCTCCGGATGGGATTGGTGGACTATTCTGGGGGAGTGGTAGCAGATTGACCAATTGAGGAGAAATGGGGGAATCCGGGGCCCACTGCACCTACCTGAGGGGACTGTGCGGAGAGATAAGATCAGGGAAGGGAGATTTTCACTCCCTCACTGACTGTCCTTATCTATTTCTCTCTCTCTCTCTCTCTCTCTCTCTCTCTCTCTCTCTCTCCCTCTCTTTCTCTCTCCTTCTCTTTCTCTCTTTCTCTCTCTCCTTTCCT
>OMKR01000559.1:0-13857 GCA_900302355.1 Cyttopsis rosea
CAGTACTTTCCGGGGATTTGTTTGGTCCCCGATACCAGCTGTCAATTCCCAGGCTTAGCAGCTTAACATGGCAGAAGAGAAACCAAAACTAGAGACAAGACTGAGTCAAGACTGAGTTACGCAACAAAGACTGAAAAAGGAAAGTTCACTCTTTAACGTATAGTAAGTGTAGTAATACGTATATAATCTAATAATATATATCTAATAATATTTTCGCTGTCCCTTGACTCTGTGACACAACAAATATGCAGTTTTCAAATAAATATAACAATTTTAAATCACTAGACAGACACTATGTGAACATTAACATTTCGATGAATGTGTACAAATCAGAAGACTGACTATCTTATCAGTACAACAAAAAAAAGAAATACCCCAATTTCTTTTTTCCAAACACACATGTCATTGTTCGTCAAGGAGCGGACCATCTTTCCTGTCATGTATCTTCTTGTAATGAGTTCTCGACAACTTGGCCAATGTGATCATTGTAATGATGTTCATCTTCTTTCTTGTTAAATATTCATGGTCAGGTGTGTAGGCCTTATTGAAATATAATTCCAGCCATGTGCACACAAATCCTGGCGGTGAAACGTTTGATTGATGCTCCTCGTGCGACAATTAAGTGATTTTGCTGTGCTCACAAGAAGATGTTGGGTCATTTTTACTGTGCACTACCAGTTCCTTCCTCTGCTGAGCTTTAGAAATTTCTTGCAATTTACTGTGTGTACAGTGTGACCAAGTAGTAATAAACTGAAAAGCAAGCACCATTCTCGCTCTTGTCTTCATGGGACTTCCAGGCAATTGGTGAGAACCTTTGAACCCTGGAGCTGTCTGATTAGCACACACTTTGCCCAGCAGAGCGACCGGCGTCACTCTGCAGCACTGCGGCACAAAGAAATCGATTTAAACCATCAAGCAAATGCCGGCATTGAACAAATTGAGTGCAAGTGTCACGCTGCAAAGCAGGTATGTTGAAGCCAAAACGTCCAGTTTCCAAGTTATTTGGTGTCATTGTTTTGATGAAGTCGCAAATAAATGCATTTGTTGTTGGAAGTTTAAGGTGCAACTTTGAATAAGCAGCAGCTACTGCTCCTCTTTACGATCGCCAATTGAACACCGTAAACTTAACTTGTTTAACCTGTTAACACTGCAATTGATATATATTTTTGAGAATTATAACTTTTTTTATGCAGCACTTTTTCCAAGAAACAAGCTTACAAAGTGAATTACAATCAATGAGGACAGTTACAATATAAGTGCGGGAAAGCATCGTCGTCACCTATAGAGAATGTGAAGTGAAGAGCAAGATTTTCTGCGGCAGGTTTTCACCCAACGAGGCTTCCGAGACGTCGTTTTACTCAAAAATTCGCTGACCGACTTCACGTTCTCTATACCTATAGATATTGTTGTGTTTTTTTTCTATCCGATTGTAGGAATGCTGGAACGCTCCTGCCGTGCACAGCACTGTGTCCATTTATTTTAGGTTTTTCTCAACAAAGATATTTTCCAGCTATCGGACTTATTCATTCATTGACTGTGGAACCCACACATGGTTTACAAGAAGGATTTTTACCAACGTGGTGTAGCCACACACACACACTGTTTATATAAGTTCAAAGCATCCATGGATCCTTTGGGAAGTCAATGTTTTCACTCAATTTATGGTTATTTTGTTGTTGTTTTTAGGTTTTATGACGCTTACTATAGTTTGTCCACCATATATTGCTCAGCATGTTAAAAGTTCTGTACGAAAAGACTCATCTGCATCATGGGAGCATTCCCTTGCACTGCTCAAGCAAGTCTCAGCTGCTGTCTTTTGATATGAAAACCATGCTAATATGATAATGATATTACAAATAAGTATTGCATCCAGAATCCATGTATTGAAATACAAAAGAGGTCAGGAATGGTAAAATCACCGCAACGGGTGTCCCCCATGACACATATTACGATTTTTTTCTCTCTCTCTCTTTCTCTAAGAGTTTCTCTCTCAGTAGTTTCTTACTACTGAATGAATCATACTGGAAGCCAATAAATGCAGAGAGAGAGAATGAGAGAGAGGGGAGAGAAAACCAAAAACTCCAAACCACAACAGGAATTGAAAGTGAGAACAAGATGAATAAAAAGCCCTCGTAGCACCATGTCAGTTGTATTAATGAGCGGTTCAGACCAAATCCTCAAGGTGAGTCGATTTTAAGAATGCATTGAACTTGGACAGGAGTTTTAATGAACGAAAGCCATTGATATTCATTGATCCAATGGATCCAAAGACAACTCTTTGATTCCTGTAATTTGGTTGTTTTGAAGAGTTCTGTGCGCATGTGGCTCATACTGTACCAACAACATTGCATCTGTATCATTAATATTAGTAATGAGTAGTTAGTAAGTATTAAGACCTAATAGCATTGTTAGGAGCTACGCTTGTTTCCCTCCTTTTACCTTTGTAAAATGATTCCATGCAACCAAAATTTCCCAAAGTTTCCCATTGTAACAGGTTAACAAGTGAAATTATAGAGTGTATACATATATATTTATATACATATATATATATATATATATATATAAGGACCGTCCATGCTGCAGATACATAAACATTTTAGGTGGGAGAATTCGTACATGATGAGGGATCAAATACATCTAATCCCTGTCCAAGACTTGTAATCAATAGCCTCAAAAAAAGTCTTTCCTTTTCATAAGTATCGTTGACATTTTTGGCTAAAATGTAATTGATTTTCAGTGTCCGGTGTACCGTAACATCATCAGTTAACGCAGTTTTTGGAAGGGATCCACATCGTACCAATTAGGTCTATAAATACAAAAACCCATCGATAATGCAAAGTGTCGTAGTGAAGTAAATGACCCGTGAAGTCGTAAAACATTGGAAATAATTCCTAAAAAGAGTCGGTGTTAACTAATGCTCTCTTCCAGATGAACGTTTGGTGGCAGGCTTTCTTCCCCTTTCTTTGCGTCGCCCTGAGCTGGGTGGACCTTTGCTGCACTGATCCTCGGCAGCGCCACGGGGCCGGTTACAACAGCTCCCTCCATCTCGCCAAGTTCACCCGAACCCGTGTCCAGCAGCTGCTCAGGATATACGTGAGTGAACCGAAACTCGCCCGCTTAAAGCTCTCTCTTCTCCCGACCACCCGTAAAAACCACCAGATTTTCTTTCCCCCCTTTCACTCTTCAACTCTTGTCTTTTTTTAATTTGTCTAGAAAGAGCAGGAGTTGGGAAATAAGGATTTTGAAGACAGGAATCGGCAGATGGCAGCCCTGCCGTTACTTTCTACGGACTTCAACAGCTGGCTGAAGTTGACGGTGTGTGTCTGCCTTGTGTGTTGGAATGGCTCTCAAAAAAAACTTACAAAAATAAAATATTATAATAATAAAAATATTATAAGATATGATTATAAAAATATAATAAGATATTATTGTGTGGAATTATGTCTCATAAACTCTTGCAAAAAAAAAAAGGAAGCTAAAGGCCGGTGACGAATATAGACTATAAAAACTTTGAAAACATTGGTAGACATCATGTTGTGGCATCATGCTTTAGTCACATGATGACGAAATTCTCTTGTGGTGAAATTAGGACAGCGAGCGGCTATGCGCTGCTTTCCGGAACCTCCAAACCTACTGGGACATGCTGGAGTGGAAGAGAGACCAGCTGGGAAGGGAGAAAGGGCTACGCAGCCAGCAAGAGGCCGAGCACGGGGCCAAGCCGAGGCTGGCCTTATCTGACAGCCTCCATCACATCCAGCTGGACCTCAGGGACCTGATGGAACAAGTCGCCAGCCAGGTACGCTCACTTAGATCCGACGCCGACACGTCTCAGTAATACCGACACATTTCCTCTGCTGAGCCCTTTGCTATTGTTTTGCAGTTGAGGAACATTTCAAGGATGAAGCAGAGTTCTGACACTGCTCCAGCGGTCTCGAGGAGCCCCCCGCCGAGCCGCCCCCTCCCCGGTCAGACGCTGTGGGAGAGTCAGCTGGACGGCTACGTCATTCTGAGAGATCTCAACCTCTACCTCACTAAACTGGCCAGAGATTTCCTCCTGCTGTCTTCAAAAGACAGGAACAATCACTAGGCGTCTCAGGCAACACTAGGACCAAAAACACTCACACACTCTCTCTCACACACACACACACTAAAATGCAAAACCTTCTGTAAAAACAGGTGAATTTAATTCACACAATTAATTGACACATGCCGAAGAAATCACCAAGATTATAATGAGAATGGAACAGGAGGGAGTTTCTTCTGGGGTTTCCATTTTGATGGGAAAGTGTCTTTTTTTAAATTATTATAAATAATATCATTAGTGGTGTATATTACACCTCTAGGGTATTTCCTCTTTCCTCTGACTGTAAGCTTACAGCAATGGGAGAGCACTGGACAACATCCTCTTTCTCGCCAGCTCGCAATCTACCGGAGTTTCCATTACATATTTATTGACATATTTATTATGAAATATTTATTACACAGTATTTTATTTTAATGTTTTACTTCATTAATGTATTAATATTCACAAATGTTGTCATGACTGATATATTTTACTCCACAATAAAGATAAAACCTTTGGAATTATATGACTTCATGGAATATTTTTTTAACGTTTACAAAATTATTGGTCAATCAGAATTACTCAAAAATGTAAAATGTTATTCTATAAAGGATGATGTATTTTCAGCGGTTGTATTAAGTGATAACGTTTAAAAACAAACCTTCGTCTTTTATTACGCTGTGAACGGCTGTGATAATATTTGAAGCAAAAACAATATATATAGTTTTTACAGAAAAACAACAACAACTTCAGTGTGGCAATCCTCCAACTTGATTGGATCCCGACAGAGAGCTTTGCTGGTTGTGATTCTTAGAGTCATGTGTTGAGCTGGGGGACAGTCTGAAAAAGAATCACAATCAGAAATCATTCGATAGGTCACGTGCACAAAGATCACAGTCGTTCCCCCGCTGCACCCTCCACCTCCCCCGTTGAGACTAAATTCCTCCCTGTCTCCTCATGACGCACCACTAGCAGATGTCCTCGCTTGCCTTTGGCCACCTTCAGCTCTGAACCTCTTGTGAAATCAACGATGCCTTCCTTTCCCCGAGCCACAGCGAACCTAATACTGAATGCATGGGGGAGGGGGGGATTCAGGAGTGAGATCCAGAAAAAAAAGTATTTTCTTTATGCGGAATGAGTATTGAGGTCTTGTGGTCCAGTTTTCGTGGCTTTATTTGTTAGATTAGTTATTTTCTTTTTGGTAGTTTAGGGAGAAGCCCTGGGTCCGACAGCCCAACGCGTGGTATACTATATTCCTACATACAGGCAGGTACTTACCTGCCCTGGCTGATGTTGACATGGTTGGTCCTGTCAGCCATTATGGCCACTTTTGTTACCACTTCAAACACGTGATCAGAGTGGAGCACCACGTCCCCCTGAAAGAAAGGCCGATGAGTTTAACTGGTTAAAGGTGCATTGATATAGCAGCCACTACGACCAGACACTGAGCATTTTTCAGTACGTGCCTCCCATTCAACCTCCTGTGCGTGCATTCTCACAGGGATGACGAAGGCTATGAGACCGGAGACCTACCTTCTGCTTGTTGTCTTCATTGTGCACGTGCAGCACAAAGATCCCGTCGCTGAGGCGACTCACGGAGATGCCTGAAAAAGAGAGAAGACAGTCAGTTGGGTTCTTTCCGTACGCATACGGAGCACAAACACGGCCGATACCACCCTCCCGTCCGTCCCACCTCTCAGAGCCGCGTAGTCAATCCTCTGCTTGATCTTGGTCTTGTCTACCAGCACGGCGGAGGAGGCCGTGAGGAGCAGCTGCCGGGGCCGAGCTTTGAAACCTCTTCTGTCGTACTTTGTGACCACACCGCCATACTGTGGTGGAAAAGGAGGAGAGATGTGAACAAACAAAAATGCACAGAAATTAGGGAGAAAGAGAGTAACATTTCATGTGAAGTCACATTCACCAGACTGAATCAAGTTTAAAGTGGTAATCCGTAACATTATTTAGTTTGAAAAATCCCATATTTGATACTTCTTTTAGGTGGAGATTTTTCAGACACAGCCAATCAATGTATTAACAATGCGTTAGACATTTGTTCCTCTATATTCTTATACAACTTATATATCCTATATTATTGTTGGTGGCGGGGTCCGCCTTTCCCGACAAGAATGCACCGATATGAATTTGATAAGCCAGCAGAGCTAGTTGAGAATGAACAACACAATGAGGAAAAACAAAAAAAGTTGCCATTTTGAATGGAATT
Organism: Cyttopsis rosea; assembly: GCA_900302355.1. Classification (NCBI taxonomy): domain Eukaryota; kingdom Metazoa; phylum Chordata; class Actinopteri; order Zeiformes; family Parazenidae; genus Cyttopsis; species Cyttopsis rosea. The sequence goes on from OMKR01000559.1 coordinate 6,285, forward strand.
CTGGGAATGTAATCCACCCAACCCTTCAATCTTATGGATTTTCACTTTAATAGGACAGGAGATGTAAAAGAAACAAGCAAACAAAAACATAACAGCACTGAAAACAGGAGAGAAAGAAACCGACTGAAACATGACCGCACCTGGACTTTGTCGCTGCCAAGGGTCTGGACCACTTTGAGGTTGATCTGCTCGCTTTCTGCAGGAAGAGAGCAAGTCGGTGTTCATGTTGCGTGGAATTTTTTTCACCCTCGTGACCTCTGTAGCGTCGAGGGGCAGAATGTGCGCGCGTTCTGCGTGTTTACGTGCGCACGGGAACACCTACCGAGCCTCGTGCCCAGAAACAGTTTTGCAACACTATGGGGGTAGTTGTCTTTCTGCCCTTTGAAGATCTCGCTGGCGACAACCTTCTGCTCCAACTAGACAAAGAGAAAAAAAATGAACGAAATAACGAGAACTTAAAAGTGAAAAAAAAAGAAAATAGGATGAAATGAAAGAATGAAAAACAGGATGCAAGTGAGTAGTAGAAAAGTGAAGTCGTCACAAACTTTGCACAGAGTTCAACCTTGATGAACTTTGACACTTGAAATGAATGAAAATGAATCAGGAATCAATCAATCTTTTGTGCCGTCTTCGATCTGACGGTTGGCTTTCATGATGTGAGGTCGGAGTAGATTCTGTAATTATGTGTCTTTTACTCGGCCCTTTTACACAGAGGATTCCGCCAATAATGCCGCAAAGACGGCCCGTCAATATGCCGGCTTTGCCTTTTTACACAGAGCCGAGCAAAGACGGCAAATTGCCGCCCCCGGTGTGTGCGTTTAGACAGCGTGCCGCGATGCCGGCTTCCCGGAATCACGGGGGGGCGTGACCAGACAGGTTGACATTAATCACAATGATTTAATAACCTTATTATTACCTATTATTATAACCCTATTATAAAAAATATTTTAAACTATTTAATTGAATAGACCCGGTAGCCTCGGGTGCGGATGTGCCGGCAGCGGAGCTGTGGACCCGTGTTGCCGGCGCGGAGACACACGGACTGGCAGAGACCCGGTGGAGAAAGATCCTTCCTTCTCCGGAGGCTATTTTATTATTTCATTTATTATTAGGACATTATTACTAGTTCTAAATTTGAGCATTAAAAAATCGTATATAAAAAAATAATAATATTAATAATAACATTAATAATAATATTAATAATAACATTATTATTATTAGTAGTAGTAGTAGTAATAATAATAATAATAATAATAATAATAATAATAATAAAATAATAAAGCATATAAATTCAAATTCAAATAGGAATATCTGCAGCGCTGTGACAAGACGCAGCTCCCGAGTATAGTATTTTTTTTCCCTCAGACCAATGAAAAACTTGGTCACCAGAAGGTCACTCCCCTGAGCCGGCTTGCCGCTGTCAACTCTGCCCCCCATTCCGTCTCCGTACCTTTTATAAAGAGCGGCGATGTGGAATAAAGGCGCAACGATGCCGGCTTGGATAGGCTGTGGAAAAGGGGCTACTGGCTACAGTCGGCGCACTACCTAGCAGGCTAACCAGCTGAAAATATATACTTTTATTCATGCCAACAACCACTTCCTGTTGACCCAAATGACTTCCTGCGGAGCCACCGGGCCTTGCATCCATCAGTTGGGTACGAGTCGTTGGAGGTGATTGAGGCCATGGCGGCAGCGCCCCGGCCGGTGCAGTACCTGCTTCCTCCACTCGGGCATGATGCTCCTGCAGTACTTCCGCACCATGTTCTGCATGTGCATCCTCCGCAGGTGCTCGGACGCCTGCACAACACCGTGGAATCGATAATGGTAATGAATGTAGTATGTGTAGACCTCCTGGTCACTGTCAGTTACTGTACTGTGCTTGCATGCATGCTGCCAGTACCTCGATGAGGGAAGGCGGGGGTGTGGGCCAGCTTTTGTCCAGCACGGTCTTGGGCAGGTTCTTACGGAGCTTCTTCAGAAAGGAACAGCGTACGTGATCCAGGAAGTAGTCGTTCTCCGAGCAGTACTCCTGGTGGCGGAAGATGAAGCCCTTGACAAACCTTTTGTGGGAATAGGGTAAAACAGAGGAAACAAAGACGAGAAAAAAAAGGAATTTGCATGAAGTTGTCAGGAAACACACACACACACACACACACACACCCACACACACACACACACAGTGGGCATTGAGGCAAAAAGGCGATCAATAACCTGCGGATTAACTCAGCAGCCTGTCTGCGTTTCCTGGCCCTCCTGCGAGCTTTCATCCCACGCCACGCAGATTGGATCACAATCACTATAGATACAGAGGGGAGAGAAATATATGTTAAAAACAATGCAAACTATAAAACAAAAAAATAATAACCCTGATTAAAATCAGATCATGTTGCTGGCAATTACTTGCGCTTGTACTCATACTCTACATGTACATGACAATGACCTCCTGTCAATCGTGGGCTGAATCCAGATTGAAAGTTAAACCTCTTAAGGCCGATGGACCCGCCGCCGGGTTTTAAGCTTCCGGAAACTAGACTCCTCGACGACTCTGTAGCTGTAAACCACGTCATGCTAACTCTCTGGGAAGCGGGCGTAACGTAGCTCCAAAGTCGGCGATCATCACAGCATTAAGTTTTCTAAAGTGTTTTTCAAGGTCATGAGGTCATCAGGTGGTGTTTTGGGGGGGATTTTTGACCCTTTTTCCTCATTCCCGAGTGGTCAAAAATGGCTAGAAAGTGTATCAAAGCTGTGTAATTAATGGAATAATTACAATTGACATATAGTGTCAAGCCGCATCTCAAATGATTCCTTAGGGTCTCAGCTTTCTGAAGGTGTAAGACACTATGTGGCACCAACTGCTGAACCACACCACCCCCCCAAATTCCAACCCCTCCACCTCACTCGGAACCCAAGAAAAGGGCTCAGGGCTTAAGAGGTTAAAAGTTTTAAATTATACACTATAAAGTAGAACTATCCATTGTAGGGTTGGCTTCTTACTTTTGGCATTTGTAAGATTTAAAATACCAGTCCCCAATCTATCATAGTCATGGTGGGCGATCCCATATAGGACAAAGGCTATTTCTTTAATCCAGATGTACACAAAGCGCATGCCACTAACATGACGCAACACAAACTATAACAAAAATAAAATATTTTTAGGACTAAACTCCATCTACGCCTGATCTCATGAATACCATAAAAACTCATGTGTGTGTGTGTGTGTGTGTGCTCTGTTGAGTGCCACGTGGGGGAAGCCCTGACCTGCACGCCGGATGCGGTGATACTTGGCTCTCTCTCTGTAGCCTCTCCATGCAGTCTGTAGGGTTAAAACTGGAACCAAACACAGAGAATAGGAGGAACACATTTTTGAAATTTGCCTGAAGGGAAGTAGACTATCTTCATTCACATTCATTTGAAATCCCCTATTCAGCGATTTATAAAAATACTCACAAACTTCACATGCTTACTCACCAATGGCAGGCTTTTTGGCTTCAAGCGCATCCTCAGTGGTGAAGAGAGTTTTTGGGAACCGGATGAAGATTTTCGACCTTACGGAAAGTAGACAGATCATTCCGATAAACGGCGGTTCAACCGAATACTGAAGAAAGAATAAATTAAACTTTGTAGCTGAAGTTAGTAGGTGCAACTTAAAGCCACGATAAATGCAACTGTGAACACCTTTACATGGACAGCTCCACAGTGGCTGTGCTGTTCTACACCGGAGGTTCTCAACCTTTTTTGGTCCATTTTTAGTCTCGCAATCAGAGAATGTGACAGATTTGCGTCTTTTTTTTCTCCTTTTATTATTATTATTTTGGAGCCGACATCACTACTTTTATGTGCAGTAATGTGCTACATTTGATGTGCTATGATTCACAACCCACCAACTCCCTCGCTCTCATTCCTAAACGTACCTGCCCAGTTTGTACTCCTCTGCTTTGTAGCCCAGATGTTGGACCAGTGTTGACACGCCGTCGGACAGTCTGCCGTGCCAGTTGGGCCACGTGTCAGGACACAGAGGCTTATACCTGAAGAGAGGCATCTCTATCTTATACAGTATTGCAGGTAAGTACTATATATATGGTATAGGGCAGAGGTAAGTATTAGGTAGAAATAAGTATTAGGTTCAGCAGTAGGTTTAGGGTTTATAGCATCAGAAATGTTTACTCTGATACAGGAGAACTTGACTAATTTAGATAAAATAAAGAGGCCTAATATTTGTCAAATCTACGACATTTCATGACTTTTTAAAGGCATGCTGAGTAAGTGAGTCAGTCACCTCTGGAGGAAGGCTTCAAAGCGCCGTCTGTAGGCAAAGCCGGCTCTCCTGACCCGGAGGTTTTCCATCAGGCCGAGGTATTTCACCTGGTGTCTGACCAGAACTTCATCAAATCGTCCTGCAGGCAGAATATACTTGTAACTCTGTGTGTGCCTGTGTGTGTAGTATGACATTCCAGACGCAGAGATGGAAACCTATTTCCAACATCTCTCAAATTCAAATTTCCGCCAGGTTCCCGGGTTCCATAGTAAAGTAGAGTACCTGGCTGCTTGGCGTCATTGGGTTTTATGCAGCGCACGTAGGACGGCTCCTTCGACATGAGGATCTCCATGAGTTTGGTCAGGCTGTTTTTGAACTGAGTGGCAGCCTGCGGAGGGCCAGATGTACGTACAACTTCATAGAAGACTCTTTCTTAGCAGTGTGTGTGTGTGTGTGTGTGTGTGCGTGCGTGTGTGTCTGTGCGGGAAAGAAAGAGGAAGGAGAGGTTGTCTCACCATTTCAGGGCGCTTCTGGTCAATGATTTCTTCCCTGCGGAAGCACTGACTAAGCATCTGGTTGTTTGACTGGCACATGACCTGCACAGACACCGAAACACATACTGTAACCAGACGTGAGGTTCCTCCCTTTCGCCCCAACACAGACCACCTCAATATTAATCATTTGACGATATGTTGGCGATGACTATTGGTGCTTTCATAAGACGCAAGAAATATTTGAGAAACAATTAGTAATGTGAATATTATGACCAAGCAGGTAGAGGCATTGATTAAAACAACTCGAACAGTCTATGAAGTTCAGAGATACAACTATATCACAATATGACGACAACCAAAATCCCAGACGATATTTAATTTTGCGACCAATTTAGGAAATAATAGTTTGGATGCACCAAATAATAGTGGGTGGCGCTGTGGACCTGCGTTTGGTCCATGCAAGTCTCGCAATGCATCGTGTGAAAATGTGACCATTGGATTTGTTCCGTTTGCGGTCCACTTCGAAGTGGACTTCGTCGCCCCTCATGGTTTGGAGCCTCTCTTGACATGGCGACGTCCCCTGTGTCTACGGGACAAATGCAATGCACCCTTATGGTCCTGCCATGTTTTCACTCTTTCACTCATTTGTTGGACCTCTGGGTCATTTCCAGATGGTTGACTCAAATTACTGGGGTGGATTTTTTACTTTCTGGAATTCCCGCCTTTGTGGTGTGCCGATTGGCCAATTTGGTCGATGACCAACAAGCCGTCGGAGATGCCATCTCGTCTCTGGCATCATCTTCATTGTCTCTTTGACGTTTTTTTGTTTTTTTTTATAGCTCACCTCTTTCAGACTTCTGTAGAGCAAATCGTTGTTCTTGTCCAGGAAGCCTGAGTGGGAGGAAGTGAACATTAAGAATCATTGAGAAATCAGGTGGTCATTCTGAATAGCAAGCCAGATTGAGTGTCTTGTATGGTATAAGAAGCCAACATAAAGGAATAGATTAGATAGATAGGATTGACGAGTGGCGTCACTAGGGGGGTGGGGACCCCACCGGGACCCCACCGTGTGACAACATAAGGACCCCAACTAAAAACTGCTCACTGCTCCTGGCTGCCCCTGGAGGAAGGCAGCAAGGATGGGAAAAATGCAGAGACAATATCTCATCATTCACCACTCCCTGCATGTGTGTTTGGGTCTTCACCACCCTCATGCGTGTGTTAAAAATGTATGACAAATAAATGATTTTTCTAAAACAGTGTGTTTTTATTTTAGATGTGTTTATCGTCCTCCGTTAAGCCCCGTGCGTCCCGTGCCGCGTGCCGCGTGAAACCAACCGTAGTGATGCCACTGAAATCGACAAAAAAATTATTTGATTAAACAAAAATATTTCATTACTGCTCACCGCTGACGTTGTAGTTGACCTCTCCGGCGTAGTGCAGCAACCTGAAATCCTCTCTGTTCATGATCCTGCGAGTCTTTCCGTTTGCCAGCTTGTGACTGAGACACAGAATCACACACACAAACATACAGCACATCTACGCCTGAATATTTAAAGAGGTACTGTACACTGTTTATAGAGCTGGAAGCTGAATTACATGACTGTACTCTGATAAAACACATCAATCCTGGTCATAATATCAATGTTTCATTACAAATGTGTTCAAATCGGCATTACAGATAGTATGTGTGGCTCAGCAGCGCCACGTGGTGGTTGTAATCAGCACAAAGTGTGCAGGGGGGGATGCTGAGATGGGTTAGTACTCTTAGCGGCTCTCATGTCACAAATAAAAAGAAAAGAAAAGAAAGGACGATCCAGTCTGCACCACCCGCCCTGCATTGACCGAGAAACCACGGCCAGATTCAAACTTTTTCGGAATGGAGTGAGACTCAAATCGGGTGGGTGAAATGACTCTTTGAGAAGCCACAGGAAGTTTTTACATGCAGAAGATTATGAGTGAAAAAAAGGATGACACTCACGTGACAAAATGAGCGTGACCACCCAAAGAATCCTCCAACTTCTCCAAGAAGGAGATGTCACAGGCCTCCCCCGGTCTCAGGCACTCCTCATCCTGCAGAACAACAGGCGCGCCATGTCATTTTAGCAGAGCGGTGACAACGGGGGCTGGAGAAGACAAGTGCACAGGTCGTGATGCAAGCGAGAAGTTGTCACACGCACCAGAATAGAGATGATGCCTTTATGCTTCTCCTCGATCAGGTCACAGATAATCTTGTTGTCAAAGTACTGGACAGTCTCCCACTGAAACGAAGAGGGAGAGTAATACATTGATATCAAACGACATTAATATGCATTTATTGTTGTGATCTTCATGATTTAAGGTAGGAAATGCATCAAAACCCTAACCACCCCCATCCCTCCCTCCACCCCGCCGCCCGCTGACTCACTGTGATGCCCTCCGTCTCGTACTCCTCCTGCTCACACCTGAGGGTGAGCTCGATGAAGAGCTGCTGGAGCTTCTCATTGCAGTAGTTGATGCAGAACTGTTCGAAACTGCAGGGTAGGGGCGAGGGCAAGGACACATTAGCTCAGAAGACATCAGAATAAAAGCCTAGGAGAAAAGTACCTTGTCGATAGGTTTGGTGTGTCCAGACCCGTCCCCAGGGTACAGTTTTAGGAGGGGGAGGGGCATATAAACTGTCATTGTGTGTCATAGTGTTTAACTATATTCTAGTCTAACATCACTACTGTGACTAATGGGACTGAATTAACCTGTTTCAACTAGAAGCCGCTGATGCCAAAATAACTGGGTTTGAAAACTGTACTGAGGAAAGGTTAAAGAAAGTGTAAGATGTAAGAGGATC
>OMKR01000559.1:13877-24520 GCA_900302355.1 Cyttopsis rosea
AGGGTGAGACACACACACGCACACACACACACACACACACACACACACACACACACACACACACACACATACACACACACACACACACCTGTTGTGCTGAAGGACCTCAAAGCCATAGATGTCTAGGAGACCTATGACTGAGGAGCCCTTGCTGCTGTAGACCTCGTCCTGCGTGACATTGACATATGACACCTTCAATAAACAACAACAACAACAACAAAAACACACACTCGCACACACACAATGAATCAAAATTACCTTGTGAATGAGCGATTGGTTGATTTTCTCCACCAACCAGGTGAAGGTCCTGCCGTAGACGGCCTTCGCCAGGGCGTCACGGGCAGACCCCGCCTGCTCAAAGTTCAGCGGGCTGATCATCTGGAATGCCGAAATGCAGTTCATATGAATGCAAATTCAAAAAAAAGAGGCACAAGATGAACACACCCCCATCATAACATTGCGACGATGATGAAAAACGGCAGAAAAGCTGAGATCATTACCTCTTCTCCTTTGGCAATGATTTTCTTGTGAGTAAGCGCCTCCCTGAGGGCTGAGCCGTCAACACCGAGCAGCTGGAAGGCAACAAGACATCTGTGTTCAGCACCTGCTGTTTTTCTCTCTCTCTCTCTCTCTCGATCGCTTTCCTAAGTCTACACATATCTGCCAGATTGCACTGTTGCTGTTGGGACCGTTCTGACCTCAGTGAGACTTTTAATCTGTGCCTCAGTGGTGATGTGTGTCTCTCCTTCATCCCCTTCCCCAAACTGTGTGTTCCCCAGATGTAGAACACTGGCGATGATATTCAGCAACTCCTGAGGTAAGGGACAAAACACAAAACCATTTCTGTCGGGTGATGGTTACTCAATGAATCCAAAAAATGCCTCGGTCAAAATATTGTTTCAAAATCTTTATTATCCCAAACTTGGAGCATATCACAGGTTGTCTACTTGACTTGACTGTGTGAAAGCACTTTGGAAAAAATAAATCATCCAGCATAGAACTACAGATCTTCTGATTCAAATGGAATACAGCGCAACAGTGGGCGCAATAGCCCACTTCGGTTCCGGAAGTGAGAAGCCCATTCATATTCTGAATCGGGGATTTTGATTATTAGCCATAATATCATAACCATCCAAAGTCGACTCACCACGAGCTACTGTAGGAGATTGTGAAACTATGGTATACGCTCCTGTAGAAGCCAAGTCCTTATGATATCAATCTTGTTTTAAGAAAAACATGTTTTATTTGGGATGCCGTGAAGTACCGGTACTACACTACCCACAATCCTAAAGGGCAACAGCGACGTCTCTGATCGGTGGAGCTCGCTGACGTCGGCAGTGACGTCGGCTATTCGGCTATACTGCTACCACCCAACTCTACGATCGTTTACGTCACGTTTACCACAGAGCAATATATTACAACACTATTATTAACAGGCTTGAAACTCTGTATATTAGGATTTTCTGAAACGTCAATGAAGTAAATGAATGGGAAAATCACTTCCGGAACCGGAGCCGTTCAAAAAGTGGTCACTGTTGATCTCTATTTGGTAAATGTAAGCTGCTCCGGCGCTGAAACTACAAGAGTTCGTCTCTAGCTTAAGTAGGTCGGCTGAGTCAGCGGGCATATCAGATGATCTGTGAAGATTGTGTTAAAAAAATGAAATGAGAAACCGCTGTCTGAATGAAGCCCTTCTACTTACAAAAATCCTTCTCTCAATGTTCAACTACCAGCATAAAATTTTGAACTAAAGCAAAGTTCTTCATAAGTTCTTCACTGGATCCAGGCCATGACAGTGTGTTTCGTACCTGCACCTCTTCCTCAGTGAAGCCAACAACAGGCAGGGCCTTCCTCAGAGCCTTCCAGTCGTTGTTGTCATTAATGGAGCTCACTCTTGGACAGTTGCCCTATTACAGAAAAAAAGTGTATATTATCGCACGGGGATGAGCAGTACTGTGTCCAGTGTGAACCCAAAAACACACACACACCTTGACCAGGTATCGATACTTCTGAGGATTTCTCTCAAGACCCAGCCTCTTCAGCAACTCATCCTCTCCTCCTCCCAGCAGCTGATAGAAGATGTGGAAGTTCCTCTCTCCGTGGTTCTGGTGCACCACCCGAGACTTCTCCAGCAGGTAATTCAGTATGTGCCCACCTACTGGCGCCCCCTGGAGGAGTCAAAGACAACCACATATGGGAAACGGTTGAATTTGGATTTGAATGTTTGACCCGGTGTGTACCTTCGTTGACATGAAGAAATAGTGCTTGTTTCATGTGAATACAACAAATTCAGCAGTCCCAAAGAGGTCAAAGAGAGGTTGCTTACCCTGAAGTCAAACTGGACATCCATGTACTTCCCAAAGCGGCTGGAGTTGTCATTCCGCAGTGTTTTTGCATTGCCAAATGCCTGCACCCGGCAAGAAAGGCAGGAAATTATAGAGGAGGAAACATGTTCAGGAGTAACAATAGTAAGATAAAATCAGGCAATTGAAAGAAACGTTAAATGCTTTTACAGATTACTGACATATGAACAAAATACCACAGATTCAATAAACAACATGCAAAGAATAACTAATAACTCATCATACAAACAGTAACTGACAACACCTTGATGTTGTGTACAAAGGCAAATTCAATTTTCAAAGATTGTGTTGTGAATGGAATATTGAATTATGGACGTTATTTGATATTATTTATAAAATAACGTGAAACTACCACTGTATATGACACAGTAACAAGTCCCAACATCCAGACTGGTCCAGAGAGACATGCTGGGACCTCGTACCTCCAGGACAGGGGTGGACTGCAGCAGCCGGTCACCCAGGGAGGCCATGCGGTCGTGGGCAGGACAGGTGACGGCGTAGTAGAGGAGGATCTTCTTGGAGGCCTCGGTCTTGCCCGCCCCACTCTCCCCCGAGATCAGAATGCACTGGTCCTTCCTCTCCGTCCTCATGGCCCGGTAGGTGTTGTCTGACACGGCGTAGCTGGAGAAGCCAAAGCATGAAACAACAGTCAGCAGCAGGTCCAAAATAAAATAAAAAATAACCTATTTAAATATTTGATTTAAATCAAATTTTTGTTCACTCCACTGTATGATATGGAAGAATTTGTACTGATGACAGGGAATATATATAAACAAAATTTCACACTCAAATTGTGTGGATGTTTGAGGCATATCTTCAAATGAAATTCTGTATAATAATACTAATAGTAAACAAACAAACAAATAAAAAAAAATATATATATATCTAAATTTCAAGATCATAGAATACAAAAGAAAGGTGCTGCATACAAATATATAATGCCAGGTTTGTTTCAGGTGATTTGACAATAAAATAATGGCGATAATAAAATTTCTATTACTATGATTTATTTCATTGGTTGATGCCCATTATGTGTTCCATCGACTACACTACAAAAGCCGTGTAACAACAAAAAAGACAACAACAAAAACGTAAATTACACTCTTGGTGCCAGATGTGTCATATGGGCAGAAACAACAGAGGAGACTTTCATCCACAGTGCAAAGAAACAGACTTTTGGGGGCATTTTGGAGAAAAAGGGAAAGTCACAAAGTTTTCCTGGTCTTGGCAAGAAGTGGAACTCATGGTTGTCATGGGGAGTTCTAATTGTGAGCCATTACAAAACAAAGTCAAACATGGGATTAAGTATTTTAACATTGTAATAGTAGGGACATTGTGAAATAATGAATGAAATCAAAAGACAGCATTACCCAATAGAAGACAAAAGTGGAAGTTTAAACTGAAACTGAAACTATTTCTGTACATGTACTCAAATAAATCTAATTCATCGAAATGGAATGGAATGGAATAACATTTAGAAAAAGTTAAATTCCATATAAAATATTATTGAGGTAGGCAGTTATATATATTGATTTGGTATGAGATTCATGCAGAGAACCAAAGCCTCTTCTCACTCAATTATGAGAAAATAAGTTCTGATGTCCTAGAGCAAGGATGAATTTGCTAAAGTGTTGCATTCATTCTCTTGTTAAGAACGCATCTTAATACTAAACTAAGATACTAAAATACTAAAGCAACAGTCATACAGTAAATCCATAAAATCAGCCTTTAGGCCGATAAGGCAGCTTCAGAAGATGTCTCTTTATGCCATTAGATATGACATTGATTCCTAACCGATATGTTAAAAAGTAATGTTCTAATCTACAAAAAAGAGACCAATGGCCTTCTCTGTTCTCATTCATTCACATATACTTGGGTTGTTACACTTCTTACATCCAAACCGTTCAATCCCCCCATTTCATATATCACCAGCCTGCGATCTTAATTAAGTCTGTCCACTGACACGGCTCAGCAAAAAATTCCTTCTTGCTGACTTGTCATCTTTATCCAGCCTCCACCCGGCCTCCAGGGTTAGGGTTAGTAGGACGCGTATTGGGAATTAATTACCCACATGTCTCTTCTGCATTAATTGTATTGATAAAAGGTACTATATGTAGTTGTCAGGAAATCCTTGTTTTTAATGACACCGGTGGCCATTAAGTGAACTGCAGTCAGCGTCTTGCTCGTGCTTGCACTCGTCCTGCGCGACGCACCAGAAACTCAGATCAAACTGTTGGTTGTAGCTCTATCCGATCGCGTCCAGAGGCGTTTTGGAGAGAGGCCCTCGGGAGCATAGACGTCACTTCCTTTGGAGTTTGCCGCAATAACCGTCCCGAGTCCTTCACATAAAAACCAGTCCACAGGCACCGAGAAAGTCGGGGAAGGGCTCATGTTTTAAGTTACGTTACAATCCGTTCACACATTGGCAAGACAAGGCGATTAATACATGTAATAAAACGACATATAGTCCCTTTAACTAGTGCAGTGCCTGTTCAAAACATGCCTGTTCGGAAATGGCTAATAAGGACAGAGGATCTTCCTGCCTTCTTCCCACCTTCCCTCATCCTTCTATCCTTCTCTCCTTCCGTCCTCCCTCCCATCCTTGCTTCCTTCTTCTTCCTTCCTTCATTCCTTCCTTCCTTCCTGCCTTTGCTCCTCCCTTTCTTCCTTCTTCTTTGTGACATAGTTCCGGATTCCACATTCCTTAGTAATGCTGACAAAAACTATTCAAAGTTTATTAATATTACACGTGTCGCGTGTCCAAATTGCACCAAATTCGACACTGCACGTCCTCGGGTCCCCAGCAATACACCCGCCAAGTGCGGAGCAGATCGGATTGGTTGTCGAGATGATCGAAGGACATACGTACATACATACTTGCATACAGAGAGACAGAAAGACAGAAATTCCTTCCTTTATTATAGGATGGGTCAAATGCAGAGGACAAATTTAATTCTCGATGTATGCTGAGATATGACAATAAAGAATCTAATCTAATCTTGATAGATGACAGGGGTCTACACCGACATATTTTCTTAGAAAAAGGGACGAGTGCTCACTTGTCGTGTTTACTTACATGTGAGGAGAGATCTCATAGAAGCTGACCCCTCTGTAGCGCTCCATGTGCTGACGGGAGTAGATCTCCAGGTCTTTGTAGGGGTTCACCGACACCAACACGGAGCCTATGTACGTCTGTGCGAGCATCATATCAGGAGACGGGGGGGGTAAAAACATGTTAAACGTGTTAAAACTGTGTGACTCAATACTTGAACCATGTGATGTGATTTTTTTATTTAAACGTTACATAGATGAGGTTCTCTCGGAAGCGCCGTCGCAGGTTCTCTATGAAGGCTGCCTCGCTGGTGTAGTTCTCCAACAGGACAAAGTCTTGCACCCCCACCCGGTCCCGTGCGGTGAGGGCGCTCTCCATCATCAGACGCACCCGTCCCTCCACTCCCACCTCCTGCAGGACCAGACACAGGAGCCTCAGTGAGTGTTGCTCTTCTCCTTTTGACAACCAGGGGGCATAAAAGGCCTATTTCCATTCCGTTCGCAGGTGGTCTTCAACAAGAGAGAAATTCTTCACTATTTATAGAATGAATGCATACATTGCATATCTTTCAGAACCATTATAAGTATGTGCCTTACAGTTATTGAACAAAATACAACTCCCTTTAAAGGCAAACACAACTCCAACATGCACCATTGTAAGGACGCTGCAAAAAATGACTCGTGTCAAACATACTGTAATTGTCAGGTCTTCTCAATTTAAAAATTTGAATTCATAAAATGAAGTGTACATTTTGAGTTGAGAAAATCATATAGGTTTAAGAAATGAACACCATTCTTTTTTTTTAGTTGATGAAATGTTTCCATTCCAAAGACTTTTCAGTGCGCAGTTCCAAGTGTACCAACAATCCCGGCCAAGATTAAACAATGAAGACATTTAGAGAATCCTGATCCCAAACAGGTTTTCTGGGCTGGATAGAGAGATAGCGTATTTGGATGTATGTACATGACACACACAGCTCTATATCGCTAGGCGGGTGCCAACCGATGCCAATGGGAAGGTGTGTGTACATGTCAACCCCACCGTCACGGCAAACACAAAAGTGCAGACAGGAAATAATCACCAGTCTGGAGAGGCAACTTCGCAGATCTGCCCCAAAGGAGAAGAGTGAGCAGGAATAGACACATGCACGCTAATGCACAAATGACAGAAATGTTATTATCCAACGTCCTCACACTGCCAGTAAATATCGAGAAATCAGAATGAAGATCGCAAACAGATAATCTTTTTGTTCTGTCCAGAAAGACGGGAGAAGATGGGAGAACCCCGGCTGATTTTCTTTGCACATCCGATTTGAAATAGCAAACAAGAAAGTGGAACAAAGGGGGCTCGGGCTCCACAGGACGACATTTCTATGTGAAATGCACATGCCTCCCAGGGGTCTAATTTGGCCGGTCGGTGCCGGTAAAAAAGGTCATTATCTCCGAACACTGAAAGGTTGGAAAATCCTTAGAACAACATCGAGGACAACAGTGGACAGCGGCCAAGAAGTGAGAGCACGGGATGACCACGCAGCAGCCACTCCTCTCCACCTTGGGGGGGTTGTTTTTCCACATTTCGCAGGTGGTCTTCCTTCAGCCGCTGATACACCATGCAGCCGGGCCTTCCTGAGGATACAACTCTAGAAGGTCAACGTCAGGCTTTGCCGCTCAGGGCAAAAAGTGGGGGAGATGCCACGACATGTGTGTGCGTTTTGTGTTTTGCATTCCAGCGCCGTTCAAATTCAAGTTCAATTTTGTGTCCGTCCACTTCCAGCCTTCTTGTCTAAATATCTCGGCTCTTGCGTAAATACCTCACGAAACCACCGTTTGTCATCTCCAAAATATCGTCAAATGACCGATATCGAGGTATTTGTAAAGAAAATATATATCGAGTTTGTTAATAGAGCTCAACAGCGAGGTTCCGGAAGTGAAAAGCCCATTCATATTCTGAATCGAGGATTTTGATTATTTGCCATAATGTCGTCACCATCCAAGGTGGACTCACCACGAGCTACTGTAGGAGATTGTGAAACGATGGTATACGCTCCTGTAGAAGCCACAAGTCCGTATGATATCAACCTTGTTTTAAGAAAAACATGTTTTATTCGCGATGTCGTGGAGAAGTACTACACTACCCACAATCCTAAAGGGCGACAGCGACGTCTCTGATTGGTGGAGCTTGCCGTTACCGCTGAAATGTTTACCGTGCCCCCGAACGTCACTTCCGGTTCAGGTGGAACATTGACGTCACAATCGGTGAATCAGTTTACTGCTACTGAACTGTACGATCGTTTACGTCACGTTTACCACAGAGCAATATATTACAACACTATTATTAACAATATAAAGACTGTAATAATGATAAAGGTTAAATTGTAATTCAAGAAGAAGCGCTAAACTATCATTCGGTTGAAAGTCGTTGGAAAGGTATCATTGGCAATGGTTTATGGGATGAGTAGTTCCTTAATAATTATGTACACCATCTTGTACCTTTGCCTTTTTCTTCCATTTTCCAAATTTTCTTTGCTCCGAATCAAATGTTTTATGGTCACGATTCATCTGGTAGTTGGTTGGCTGACGTCAATGGAGTGAATGAATGGGAACCGGAGCCGTTCAAAAAGTGGGCGGTCACTGTAATCACCTAATACCTATTTACTATTCTAGAGAGAAAACACAGAAATCACATGAGATTTCTTTAAAGCTGCAGTAGGCAGTTTTCAAGAAAAGACAAAAAAAATGCAAGGATTTCATAATACGCCCCTCGCCCCCGCTCCACTCTCTGTCCTAAGCTCCTCCCACCAGACGAGCACGTCGGGCATATGCACGCACGAGTCTGATCACGCAGCGCCTTTTTATTTTTTTTGGGGGGGGGGGGGCGCAAGAGGCCCACACCACAATGTGTTTTCAGCGTAATGTGCTCCGCTGTGGGAGTGGACGTGCACGCGTATCTGCGTTTGTAGAACAGCCAATAGGAATGCTCTCTCTCTGAATTGACCTGTGATTGGCCAAAGTCTAACGTCACGGGCCAGATTTTCTAAAGCCTTAAAACAGAGCCAAGTGGAGCTGCAGAAGTCTAGTTTTCTCTCAGACCACTTGAATTACAATATGCTGAAAGGTTATTATGCAATTGTTAAATGCAATGACAGCACAAAAAATAACTGCCCACTGCAGCTTTAAAATGTTCCTGGAACCAGGGAGTTGAGGGCCTATCTGATACTGTAGATGTTAGAGTAGATGTTTACTACCTGACCAAGTACAAGGAGCAGTTTGAGAATATCGCTTTGCTTTGCATACAGCGTTGACTGAATCAATGTCAAATGAAACAATGTGTAAAGCGTTCACACCCAAATCACTTCCCATGCAATCTCCTCTGACTTAGCATTTTCCAAACTCACGGAGGCAGCAGTCTTTGCTCACTAATTAGCACCAGACTGCCATAAGAAACATTTCATTTTCAAAAGCTAAATGCAGTCGCTCTCCCTCGTGACTCACGCACATATTTCATATCTTCCATGACATGTGCTGCAGTCTGAAAGAAACTCCAGCTATTAGCTTTGTGACAGCAGCGGCACGGGCAGTTCTCCAGGTTTTGTCCAGAAAGGCCGGAGCTCATATAAACCGAGGAAAGTTTGTCTAGAGGTGCGAGCTACACTACAGCTCCCGAGTTTTATTCACCAAACCAAACCAATTGAGTCCAACCCCACCCAGGAACCTTCTGCAATCAGTGGCATTGCACAGCATTACATCGTAAAAAAACAAAACACTAAAAGACTGGAGCTATGAACGCAATTCTCAGAGAACTCCAGTTTGAGCAGCTCAGCTCTGGGATTGGTTTGACCTGAAAGGCCCTGTGAGCTTCATGATGCAGCTGTACTGGACAGTGCACAGTCCAGAGGGTTGAAACACTGCACGAACTGAGACATCTTCTCTGAAGCGTCTGAGCTGTGTGTTTATGTGTGAATTTGGTGGAGCGGTAGGGAAATCTCCAGGCAGCGGTGACTACCAGCTGCCTGGGAGAGTAGCTTTAGAGTGGGATTTGGCTCCGGGCCGCGTGACTAACCTCAGCTGGGCCGACTACACTCAATTTGGCTTCCTTATAAGGCTTGACCCACCACTCTGTCCCTAGATGAGCTTTCTGCAATAACAAAATCTCCACAATAGACAAGGCTAGTAACGGGTACAGTGGAAAAAAACACCAACTTTGTCCTCCAACAGCCTCATGCAAAAGCCAGAACACACACTCTGACTCATACAGTATAGATGCACAAAGTATGCATCCTATGACTAAGTCCATCCACCTTCTCGCTCTGGTCTCATTGTCTCCACAATCTTATTGGAAATGTGACTTGGTAGCATGCCTTCACAAAAAACTTTTTTTAATGAATCTATTTAGTCTAACTGCAAAAGCAAAGAGTAAATTCACAGATTCATGCAATAACTAACCCTAACCTCAATGCACGTGATGAGGTCACAACACTGAAATGACAACATAGTGGAGTGGAGCCCCATGGCAGGATCTTACCCTGCCTCGGTACCTCATCCTGTCTTGTGGTTGCTAGGAGCAAGGGCGGCGGGCGGGGGGGGAGAGCTGGAGGTTTCCTCCGAGGTGACACTCCTACTCCGGGCAGACACGCAGGCTCCTCTGGCGGCTTCTCATCCAAACCTGTCCATGGGCAACACAATCAGGTGACTTAACGGTATCTCCTTCTCTCAATCACTCCTTCTCGCTCACACTCTTGTCCTTTTTATTCTCCCAGCCTCTCCGCCTGGCTTCCCTGTGAAGACGAGAGATACACACACACACACACACACACACGCCCACACACAAGCTTAAATACCAGCAGCTCCTCTTGTTTATACCTTCAATCCGTCTTCCTTCGACAGGTCAAACAAACGTCCGCCCCTCTCTCCGCGACTCCCTCACTCCTTTCCCAAACTACTGCACGAAACAAGGGCAGGAACTCCTCTTACACGTCACCCATCTGGACTTGAAAGAGAGAAAAAAAACGTCAAGGGAAAGTATGCTGTTGGGTTATGAAGAGAGAGAGAGAGAGAGAGAGAGAGAGAGAGAGAGAGAGAGAGAGAGAGAGAGAGAGAGAGAGAGAGAGAGAGAGAGAGAGAGAGAGGGGACTTGGAAGGTTGGAAAAATGTGCTCAGAGTCTCTAAATACAAGCGTGCAATCATTGGGCAAAGACTGTACATAGGAGAAATAAAAGAAAAGACGAAATC
>OMKR01000562.1:0-13295 GCA_900302355.1 Cyttopsis rosea
CCTCATCCAGTGTCTAATATTTCAATAACATTTAGTGTTATTCTTGCAGGATGAGGAGTCCACGGCAGCCCAGAATGTGGCGGAGTCCCCCGTGGACGCTGACCTTGCTGATGCCACAGAGGTGAGACAAATGCAAAGTCTCGCGACGTTGTGAGAACAGTGAAAGGAGCCGTTTCTGTTTGCGATCACGTGGTCTCACGCGGGGGTTTTTTACGTGATTTTACGTAATCGTTTTATCAGCTTTCTGATCCGCGTTCTTCCTGTGACCTTCTGAGGGGACGCGCCAGCCTGAAATATGTTGGGGGGGCCACTTTGATCGATCTTTTCAGTTCAAAAAGATGAAAATAATAACGGAACCGATCGATATCTCATTTTGGGGCAGGCTCGGGCAATTCTGACACACATATATTCATAGGACAATGTGTTTTGTTGGTACTGAATAGCCTACAATATGACTTCCTATGTGGGGCTCTTTCTGATGAAAATATTTGTCCATTTGGTTTACAATTACACAGTAAATAACATAGTCTGCAGAATACACAGCTTTGAGCCCTTCACGTGACCACTTGTTCATTCCTATGAGGTTGACCATGTCGCCGTATTGTCAAAATGTCAAAATATTAATGTCACGAATAGCTATATGGTGCTAATTTATTGTGGCTGGGCTTTTTTTTTTCTATTTTTTTGCATACCACGGGAAGAAATCCCGCAGGCGATGCCACGTCACACCCAGACACTTTAAGCAAGAGAGGTTCCGACAGACAAACACAAGTCCAGTGCCATGTTTACGTGCACATACGCTCATCTAGTTATAATAGAATGGGTATATTCACGCACCCCAATTATGAACTTGCCATATGAAGGCAAGGTTAGACCGGAATATGCACACTCACATCAACACTCACTATGTGTGTAAAAGCATCTGAAACCATTATTTAAATGAACCATCTACGGTTTTAATACGACCTGCGGGACCTGACAATGCAAACAAAACCACATAAATCTATCTTATTGACTTCATCTTACTGACTTCATCCTCCGTGTCCCGCAGGTGGATGCAGAAGACTAGAAGATCCTGAACCAATTGAATATCTCTGAGCAGAACATTCCACGTCCCACTGCCAAGTCCCGTCGTGCCTCCCTGTGCTGTTCGGCCTGTGTGTGTGTGTGTATATGTGCGATTATTCTATTGTATGTCCGTTTATGTGTGTGTGTCTATTCCTGCTGAGTTTTTCAATTTCTTCATTTATATTATTAAGTATGTTCATTGGTGTAGGTGACTAGTATGAAAGAGTGTGTGTGTGTGTGTGCTCTTTGTGCAGTTGTCGGCCGCAGTGACTCCCTCCCACTGTGATAACACCTGGTTACTTACATGATGTGTACTGTAGGTGCACGCGTGTATGTGCGTGTGTGTGGCTGTCCAGTCTCGTCTATCTCCCCAATGGCTTTGACATAACTAATTAAAAAATATAAATACTTCACCATTTACCACAAATAACACCTAAGTGTCTATACAATACAGAGAAATACACGGTAATCTATTTAAAAATGGAGACATAATTAACTACTCTATTTTTGTGTGTAAATTGTCACTGTTTTTTGCGGTGGACTATAAAGTGCTAAGCCATTTGTGGATTCATATTGTATTTTTTTAAGTTATTGCTGTTGGCTTGTAAAAGTATATAAATTATCAGATGGAATTTGAATTTAAAAAAAAAAAAGCATGTATCAAATAAGTTCAGTCGACCTGCTTTGATATGTATTTCCTTTGATTTGTTAAGTGTTGAATAAATCATATAGAAGAAATGTATTTAATGAGTCTTTGTACACATGTGCTTGCCCGGGTTAATATATTCCTTAAAACTGTCCTGTGTACTGAACACAGTACACACACATTCATATGCAGGAAGAATGCATTTCATCTGAGACTTCCAAGCTCTCACTCAAACTCCCACATTTTCTTCAACAGTGTAATTAAACCCGAAACTCCACATTTGTCACTAACTCACAGAAAATAACACACAATTGGGTAATAATGAAGCTAAAAGGTTTTCTTTTATGTGTTTCCACAGAAAATAAGAAGAAAAAAAGCATATAGTTAGGATGCAATATACCGCTTTGGACTTTACTCCTACTGCCAGTTAGATTTTACTTATTTGGATTTGTCGTGTGGTCTTTAACAGTCAGCGTCACTAGTCCTACCTAGGCCATTAACACAATGAACACTGGTCATACAACGGTGTTACAGAGCTGGGGAAGAGAGAAAGCAATGAAAAAGCTCCCAACACCAACTTTTCCATATCCAAGACGCATAAAGTTCAAAAGTGATATTTTGGCAGCTATATTGGATTCTGGCAGCCATGTTGGATTCATCATTGAATGGAATGAGACAGAAAATGTCAGATATACAGTTACACAATAACAAAACAGTGCTCAATATGATCAACTTTTCCATCTCAAATGAGCGATATTTTGGCAGCCATGTTGGATTCTGGCCACCACATTGAATTAATCATTTAATGAAATGTAGCCCAAAACAAAATGTATGTGGGGAAGGATTGGAGTAATAAACCATTCACTACATCATCAAAATCTTCATGTGAGGGCATTTATATGGACATTATTGGATTTTGGCAGACATATTGGATACAGGCCATATTGGCATTTTAAAAACTTAACTTGAATCATTAAATACAACGTGAATATACAACTGAAGTCAATCAACAACAAAAAAATTATATTTTTCCAAACACCAGTTTAATGGTGGCAACCTTGTGTACAGAAACATTTGCAAATAAAATTTAGAAAACGTTTCATAACGAGGTCGCGGTCGTCCAACATTAAAGTATATATTTTTAGAAATCTACGCAGGCCCACGCAGCTCCGGGACGCGTGTCTTGCATTGGGATGCGGTCGACCTCGCGCGGGCCACCGGCGGCATTACCTGCGTGAAAGCATGGAAACAAACCAAAACGGATCAAGTGCGGCGTCCTAGTTCTTCTTCTTCCTCCTCAAGGCCTTCCACTCTCCTTCTTGTGTTCCCAAACTGCCAAACAGCTCTTTCACCTTCCTCTTCCTCTCCGTGTCCCTGGAACGCAGAACCAAGCATGAAATACGACACTCGTGTAGACAACAACGGAGGGTGATCGGATCCGATTGGACCCTGGATGACCAGCCGCCGAAAGCTGACCCTGGCCGGCCCGGCGCGGTGCGGTACGAACCTCCTGATGGTGTCTCTGAGCTTCTCCTGGGCCAGGAAGCGCGAGTCCTTCCTGATCTCCCGCAACGCGCCCTTGAACTCCTTCTTGTACTTGTGCTTCAGTCGCTCGCTCTCCCGTTGCTCCTTGGTGTGGCCGCGTTTCTTCCCATAGTCCAGCCTGAAAAACAGAGGAGGCCGAGGGCGACGTGTTAACAACTCGGTGATGGAAACCCTCGGTTCGATTCACATCGGTTCCACGTTTGTTGTAGGGGTGGGGTGGGGGAATCGATACAGCATAGTATCGCGATATTTTCGTGGCGATTATTTTATTGTATAAAGGGATGCAAACAATCGCTTTTCAGCAAACCCATTTTAGCATTTCAAAAAATGTTTTATCCATCTGCCACGCCATCCGCCATCGATTAACTAGTGGACCCGTTCTCTGATACGTGAGGAATAGGAGACGTGGACACGGTGGTTGAAAGCGCTCCAAAAAGCAGAAAAGAATAGCGATGGTGGGTTCACTGAAACTCATAAAACTGTAACTTGTATCGGAAGTGATGCTGCATTGATGGTAAGTCGGACAACTAATTTGTGTGGGTAGTCCAACCCCCAGACTGTAATACAAACAGTTCCGTTTGTCAGGTGCATGCGACATTATGACTGTTTTTTACGACGCTATTCCTGCTTACACTTCAACAATCTTAGGTGTAAACATCCTAAGAGGAATTGGCTTCCGCTTGTCAAAAACCAAAGGACCGTGGGCTCCAGTAGCACCGTCGATGGCCGCCAGGATCTCCTTTTTAAGTTCCTTGGAAACAAGCAACCAAATAAAAACACAGTAAGAACACAACAAGAAACACACTGAAGTGTCACTCCTAAACAACAGTATGTGTATTCAAATGTGTTGCTGTGTTATAAGCCTCAAGTTGAGGAACAGGCTTGACAGTGCCAACCTGGAATAGCCCCGGGTGTCCTTGGAGTGGAAGATGGTGTGAAAGCAGTGTTTTAATTGGCTGGAAGATGGCTGTGAAGGACGCTGTGTCTTTGTAGAGGAGCCCACAGCGTTTAATCAGATCCATGCAGGTGGCGAGACAAGTCAACCTGCGGATGGAGAACAGCAAAATGACAAGATTTATACTAAGAGCTCTTTCCGCCATTACAAAATGAAATTCAAGGACTTTGCAAAACAAATATCATAAAATTTCAATGTGATCTTTATTAATTAAAATATAATCTCCCTCTCTCTCTCTCTCTCTCATAACAAAAAAGATGGAGGCTGATGACGTCATATTACACCTTAAATTTAGAACAAACAAACAAAGTCTGGATATTATATGGAACCTGAGCAGTACCCGCCTATAGCTGAGCGTATGAACACCAGGACGCATATATGAACACCAAGCCGCATGCGTCGGTGTTTTTCTTTGCTATTGTGTCTTGGCAGCGTCCTGTTGGTCGTCCTCGCTCTGTGCCCACACACCAACTGCTGCGTGAAACCGCTCACTGTATCACCACAGTCAATGTTTCACAAGAAAACCGGCGGCACATCATACGTCTCCGGTGATGCATCTTTTTTTTTTATTAGCATTAGTGGAATATGGCAAAGTTGTATAAGATTATGATTACACAGCTTCCCAACACTCCCACAGTGGCAACAGAAATAAGGACAAATGAAGTTGTGAGAGGCAGTTGTTGGTGACGGCACCAACAAAAATAGAAATTGGTTTTATAAAAATAATGAAATCATAAAGAGATAAATACTTTTTGTTGTATATATGTAGCATTTCATATCATCTGATTGGCTATAGTGACTCCATGGCTAAATATTATTTGGTCATACACCATTCTTTGTAATAAAGGTTTGGAATGTAACCATTGATCAGTTCACGTCTGATCCCATTTCGAGATACTGACATCAAAGTTTGCAAACATCCCATCCTTCAGTACAGCAAGCCTTGATGTAAACATGTTCACAGCAATTTAGCAAGTTTTCCTAATATTTTCATACTTTATCCAGACTATACAAAATAAAACATGGCACAGGGCACATTGTCTTCTACTACACAATATTTGCTCACATGCATGACATCAACTCCCCACAGCATTTTAACACCAGCCCCTGAAGGGTAGGCATCGTGACACACTCGTATCTCTGAGCCAACTGATTTTAATCACATGACTGAGAATTATTTTTACTCTTGTAAACAATGTTGATAATTTGAAACAAAAAAAACAACATACTTTCTCTCCATCCCAGTCCTACCTGTGGTGGTCCGCCTCCAGGTGGTTTTTGAATTCCCTGTGCTGTGACAGGGACAGTGTGCTCTTGGTCCAGCTCTGCTGGGACTCTGGCTCTGACAGCACCAGCAGTTCACTGTGTTTCCCGTGTCGCCTGAAGGACGGCACCACTGAGTAACCTGCAACACAACGCCACAAGTCAGAGTCTGTCAATTCATTCATTTCCAAAGAATAACTGATTAACAGACCACTTGGGTAGGTATAATATTAAAAAAAAAGGTCTGTGCCAGAAAATTATTAGAACATTATAAACTCCACAATTTACTGTAATGAATTTGAGTGATGCACGATTTTAACTTCAAATTGAGCATGAGCACAGCCTGCATGCTGGTAAGTGACAGCACCAGGCTTTCTTTGCCGCGGGCGGACATGATGTTTGAATCAATCGCATGACTTTATTGGGGCTAAACTTATAGAAGATTAATTTCAATTGAGCCAAGGTTGGAAACCACACACTTAATATAAATCATAATAAATACAAAAGATAGTTGTACCAGGCCACCCCTTTGCAAGGACAACTTAAAGCACCGCAAGTGCTGCTCTTTTGAAACTTATTGTGTTTGCATGTGTAGCTACCTATGGATTTCTTGTCTGGTACCGCCAGGTGCAGCGTTCCAGACAGGAAGTTTATCACCTCCGGCAGGAAGCGCTTGGACAGGAAGACGTACTCCAGCGCCAAGCAGCACAAGACCAATCCTGACGTCACATCCTGCAGCGATGTCACTGGACACTGGGCATATCGCGGTGAATATCAAATCAAGCCATGTGAACTCAGATTTTAAGGTAAATTGTTAAAATCAATCAATTAAATTCAAATAGAGAATAAAGACAAACAGATTATAAAGCTTAAAACTCAGACAAAACTAAACACTATTTTCCTTCTGAATGTGATTAGAAAATAATACAAAATAATCACACACATTTGACTGTGTGCAAACAGCAGATCGAGGTACATATAGGTAGATCCACCAACAGATAAGAGTGATGAAGCTTAGGTTTGGAGACAGCAGACAAACAGGAAAGATGTTTGCGCCAATCCACACAACCAAAAACAGAAAGAGCGTGCCGAGTGTACCTTGGTGAGACTCTGGCAGATGTACAGCAGGGCAGGAGTGGTGACCGGGTGTCTGAAGTCGGAGGTCGGGAAAAGCAGGGCTGTCACCTTCAGGTAGATCATCTTAAAAGGAAGAATAGTACAGGGAGAAAATGAATTAATAATAAAATAAAAAATGTTTTAATGTCAACAAGAACTGTAAGGCACTGGGACAATGGCACAAACTGAATAGGGCCCAAATGAGCATTGGACTACATAGCAGTAACAATAGCTATTATGTACACCAGGATATCGACGATCGAAGGGATGATCAGCGATTGGCTTTTCCTACACCGATATTAAGGTGATTTTGTTCATAACTAACTTACTATCAGAACTAAGATCTATCTAAATAATCTCTAGAATCTGCACCCTACTGAGCGGCATGTCCGCCCGCTGTGGAGCGGCCTGTCCGCCTGCTGAGTGACTGGGCTCAGCGGCGATTAATTTGCTCTGCGCTCAGAGTGCTAGGAGTAGTTAACGTTATGGATATGATTTGGATTGTGATATTAAAGATAATAATGTAAAATGGAACATGATGCTGTGATATTGTCGCACCATGAGCACAGACTTTTAAAAGGGAGCCGTTTGAATAGAGGAGACATTGTTATGAAATAGATTTTCACATTGGGTATAATCCCTGCAGTATGTACAGGCTCGTGCATCAAAACAACTAAATATTCTTGCATCACTTTGGTCCTCTGTCTACACTCTGGCCTGTTATTTTGTCATCTATGGCAAATTCCAGATCTTTCTCTGACTGCAAATTTTATGTGATGTATGGACTTTTTCCTCGGTTTGCTCACCATGTCTAGAGATGGGAAGGCAGCGCGCCCTTTGACCTCCAGCACCTCCTCCATGCTGTGAGCGCCGTCTCCCAGGACGGTCTTCATGGCTTTACTGGATGCTTGTGGAAACATCTGGCACAAAGCGTACAACTCACTAAGGGAGGACAAGTGACACAGTGCACATTAAAACACATCAACACTCTAAAGATTTCTCTTTCTGCACCATCGTTAGAGTGGTTGGAACTTACGGTATAAGCTTATCCACGGTGGCGAGTTTAGGTGGATTCCTGGTGGCTAACTCGCCCATGTACTCCAACAGGAAGCCAAAGATTCCCTAACGGTACCATAGAAAAACCCTGTTAGCTGATAGAGCTTTGATTACCACTGGTCTATTACTTTATCATGGATTTAGAATGGTAAATGTGTTGCTCATAAATCTGCATGCAAGTATGATTGATTTAATACCTGCAGCTTCAGCTTGTTGCCCACAGCCAGACTGGGATGGTTGCTTTTTACCGTCCTGGCTATTATGATACGCTGGTTGTCAGGAGAGTGGCCGTGGAGCAGTGCCTTGAGCCCATTGTAGTTTTCTGGAACTGGGAGGATGAATCATAAAAGGGATTATTATTTTCATTTGTGAACTGAAAATTAATGAATTTGTTCATATTTGAATAATTTGTTTTCATTATAAAAAAATGTTCATTAGTTGTGCACCGTTTGCCACTGTTAACCTGTGTGAATAGGCCATAAGAGCCACAAGTTAATGTGACTGCTCCACCCGGTTTACTATAAGCCAAGTTAGTTTGCATAGGACACATTTTTTATTTGTACTTTTTGTGACAGGGCGTCAAGTCCTTCCCAGGGAGCAGGGCTCGGCAAAAAAAAGTTTGAATACCACTGATCTGGAGAAAGTTACCAGTGAAGGTGTATGGCAGCTCTGCTTTCGCTGCCTCCTGCTGTGCCTGGAGCTCCTCTGTCGTGAGGCTGCTTTTCTGCTTGGCATCCTCCTCTTTCTGCTCCTCTTCCTCTCCCTCACTGTCTTGCTCTGAGTCCAAGTCAGAATGACTGTCCTCCCCCGCACTACTGCCCTCACACTCCTCATTTTCTTCATCTTCTCCTTCATCTTCATCTTCATCTTCATCTTGATCATACCCTTCCTCCTCCTCCTCCTCCCCTTGTCCACTCTCATCCACATCGCATGGTTCATCCTTCTCCAACCCCCGTTCATTGATCCATTTTCCATCCTAGACATAAGTTAAGAGACATTATGTACCTATCAACATAAACTAAAACAAACCAAAAAGGAACATTTCAATAAAATAAAATAAAAAACATTGATTGAGATGACTCAAATACAGTACTAGAAATAAAATATCTAACCTGATACACCAAGGTTTTCCTGTCCTCCTTGTCCAGAATGAAGCCGTCATTGAGGTCGTCAGCAGACATGTGGGGCTGCTGACGCGTCGTGCTACTCTGGACTACATCTCCCATCATCCTCCTCAGACGGTCCGCCTGGAGGAGATTACGAAAAAGACACTTGAAAAAAAACACGCTCGAAAGCTGAGCTAAATAAGAGAACAAACACTACAACAAAGGAGAGCAAAACAAGTAAATCAAATGTTAGCTCTGAAAAATGAATCATTCTAAATGGATGAAGTAATGAAATACACCGTTATTGTTGTTTTAAGAACCATTTACTGGTCAAAATATTTCTAATGTGACACGTTGTCCAGACAGACCTCCAGTGTCTGAAGCCTCTCCTTCTCTTCCCTGGCCAGCTCCTCTGGGGTTTTCATCTTCTCGGATGGCTGTGCCTTCATCTCAAAGCCCAACTCCCTCACCATTTTGTCATACTCGTCCATCTGTAACGCCAGCGGAAGAAAGTTGAAAATGTAAATGACACCAGGAATACCTTGTGGTCAGTCAGTGCTTATGCTTATCTACACAAACCAGAGTGACGATTTAGTGAATGTTAAGAATACAGAAACGGCATGGAATATAAACATCAATATGGAAAGATGGGAAACAGGAAGAACTGGAATACAGTATGCCCACTCAGTGGTCAGGTACTATTCTAGAGCAAATACCTCCTCAAGCTGCCAATCATTTCCACTTTAAACAGTTTCTCCAAAACAAACATTACAACAGTAACACAATTTACCAAATGCTACTAAGCGTCAATGTTTTACTGTAAGAATCCAGAGGAAACAAATCCAGAGTTTTTCCTGTAGTGTTGAACCTCGCCAATGGGAGCTTTTCTAAGCTGTTTAATTCAATAGCCGATTGTCAACTATAATAAAACTTTTAAACAGATGTGGCATCTCAGGCCTCGTCCACGTGTACAGTTTATGGGCATTTCTGAAAACAGATTGCTTTCCCCCCCCTCCGTTAAAAAATAAAATAAAAATCCTGTCCACACCAAGGGTGTTTTTGAAAATATTTCCGTTCACAAGAGTCAGACACAAGAGTTGTGCCAGGTCCCCGATGACTCATTCTGCATAATAATTAGCCATGTGCTTCGATGGAAGATTGTGAACAATGGACAGATAAAAATCTGTAAATAAATGGCAATATTATTGTCAAAATGGAAATCTGCCTGTCCTCTATCAGCCATCTGACCGTAGCTTACCTGCTCACCTTTATTCACTCTCAAGTAGAGGTGGATGCTTACGAGATTAGACCAGAGCCCTCTATTAAAAATATAAATAAATAATACTAATACTATTACCACTACTACTACTATTAATACTAATAATAGTGACTTCAATTACCTTATTATTTACAATTCATTCTGATGTGCTGGAGATAAACAAAAAAGTAAATGAATAAGGAAATATCCTAAACAAATAAATCTAACAAACATTCCAAATAATAATTATGATGAAATGAATCTACTCTGAAGCTAATTTATCTTTCTTCATCTGTCCATTGTTCATGCTGAATCTTCCAACAAAGCACATGGCTAATTATTATGCAGGATGATGTCATCAGGGACCTGGGGCAACAGAGGGAAGATACAGTGAGCATGTGTAAATCGAGGTCATGACGTCATCGTTTTGCGAAACCTCCGTCTTACTGGTGTACACGAATACACAGAAAGAAAGAAAAATCTCCACCCTGGAAGGAGTTTTTCAAAACCTTTGTTTTCAGTGGCCTGGAATGCCGTATTTGTGTGTATGGGAGGGCAAATCGCAGAGAAAATACACACATGTGGACGAGGCCCTGGTGGTACCTTGGGTTTCTCTGGTTCGTCGTCAGGCCGGACAGCTTTGGGAGTCTTATGGGCCATGAGGGCTTGGATGCTCTTCCACTCCTGGTCCAGTTTTTCCGTGAGCTCATGGGTTTCCTCTTTTTGAACCTGCCGTTCTCTCTGAAGAAGGTCAAACAAACCATGTAATTCAGATTTAATTTGAATTTAAAAAAAAAAATCTAAAAACAATACACTCCATTATCATTGAAAAGGGTGTGTTCACCTTCTCCTGTTTGGACTTCTGAATGAGTTCCTCAATGAGCTCCTGCCTGGACTTGGCTCGGTGGCCGTCTCCCTTCTCCTCCTGCTCCCCAGTCTTCTTCCTGAGGAGACCTCCGCCGCCACCGAAGTGGGAGGCAGTCAGCTCAGCTGGAGACAGGGAGAGACAAATGTAATTAAATATCATGACTGTCATAAAGATCCACCCCTGTGTGGAAGTGGGAGAACAGACACTTTCTGTAGCTCAACTCTTGTAAAACACCATACATGGATGACTGATCTTGGTTGAAGATGTTTTATCCATTTAACACTCTTACCCAGAAATAGCTACAATGTGTGAGCAAGTAGAGGGTTGAAATCTAGTTAAAAAGAGCACATATTGATATTTAAGTATGCGATTAGTGGTGCATGCATCAAGGCCTGTGATTTTTTGTTACAGAACAGTCATTACTACTACATTACCATGCCATAAAGTGCCATGTAAGACACAAATATAAAGCTGTAGATCATTGGTTACAAAAATAGGCCTTATCCTGCCCAAAAGACAGACCATTAATTTCACCAGGCAACCAATAATTACTGCCCATTACCTCATCCCTAGCCCTAGAAAACAAATGGGTGATGGATAGTAAATTATATATTGTATGTTCCTTACAAAGGCAAGCCAAACTGCCAAGCAAGTAATGCCAAGTATACACCAAAGACAGGATTTGTGAGTCCCAGACAATTTTTCTACATCTTAAGAGAATCTCTCCAGAATATCAGGCGGTTTGATATTACCCTCAAGTCTTGGCTCCTACGTTGTGCGCTAGAATCCCAAGGTGTGTGATCACTATCCGTGCTAAATCCTATAGTGTGTGCACTACGGGGGTAGAATAAAATCCTTTAAATGTGTGATGTTCATTGTTGGGATTTTAGAAGGCATTTGACTATCCCTTCCAAAGGGGGTTGTTTTGTTAACCCAGACACTGCAATAATAGCTCCCTC
This sequence comes from Cyttopsis rosea, assembly GCA_900302355.1. Classification (NCBI taxonomy): domain Eukaryota; kingdom Metazoa; phylum Chordata; class Actinopteri; order Zeiformes; family Parazenidae; genus Cyttopsis; species Cyttopsis rosea. Next base: position 11,841 of record OMKR01000562.1, read on the forward strand.
TACTGTCTCATTTAAATACTGACGGGGAGTGAAAAAGTTGCATATTTAATCTATTATGACAAAATGGGCTATTTTCAAGGTATTCCAGTACTTAAATTTCTGAGGACGAAATTTAAGTACTGCAAGGACCTGGTAAGAGCTCTGTATACATAATGCGTGGCTGTTATGTTAATAAATATAAGTAAAACTTTGACTTTAGAATAAAAAGTAGTTGTCAGCATATTAAATTGTCTCCATATTAAAATCTTCCTATGTGTTATGTATTGTGCTTAAGGGCTATATAAATAAACTTGACTATGGTACATTACCATGGAGTGTGTACCACTGACTGCTAGCCTGCATCTTACTATTGCCTTCACTGAATAGGATAGCGGTTTGTTAAAGTTAACTTTAAAAATTGTTTGTGGTTAAGGTACCTAGTTAACATCAAGCTCTTATGAAAAACACACCAATTTTAGTCATACAAAAACACATTTTAAAATATGTTGTGACTGTGAAAGAACTGCTGAATGCTTTACACCGGAATAGGTATCTAAGGTGCAAACCAAGGGTGAAAGCAGAGTAACTCTGTAACAGCAATACAAATTTTCAGCATTGAAATGCAAGTATGTTTTAAGTGCTCTGTGCTCAATTAGGATGATAACTTGATTGTAATTCAATATATCCAAGTCAACATAACATACATTTTAAATAATAATAATTGAATGAATAATTATAAATAATGCAAAAAAACACTTAAAAGTTGCTTTAAATCATTCTGCCAAAACTCACCTGATAGAAGACCCTTCTCTTCTGATTCACTATCACTGTCTGGTAGGTCATTGAATTTTTCCATCTCAGCCAATGACTGGCCATAGTGAGTGAGCTCCTCTTCCTCGTTGAGGTTGTACATATCCTTCTTGTCATGAATGCGCTAAATTGTCATGAAAAAATGTATCAATCAATCATATTTAGTGTAAAGTAAAAAGCAAAACCATCAAGTACATGCATTTTTATCTTTTGCTTTGGTGTGATTTTAATTAATAAACATGCCATATTTTGCACTATTGTCACACTATTGTGCACACTTTTGCAAGACTATCAACTCACCTGTCTCTCCATAGAAAACCTCTGTAGGATTTTGTCTTCCGGTGCCATCTTTGTGTCATATTCTCCAAGCCGCCTGTCGATGAATTTGTTGGACTTGTCCTTACTTTTATATTCCTTCAGAAGAGTCTCTTTTCTCTGTGGAGCGGCAGAGGCTTTGTGATCGCTCATTCAAACACGTAAACAGCTGCTTACACGCCAGGGAAAGCACAACACTCACAGGAGCGCAAATTCATGCCACAAGACAATTTTTTCAAGTGTGTGTGTGTGTGCATAGTTAGAGTGCATTTAACATCAACAACAAAGGTGTGCTGGAACTGGCTCAGATATAATTGTTCAAGGCACCAAAAATGAATTAAATGTTTAAAA
>OMKR01000573.1:0-13717 GCA_900302355.1 Cyttopsis rosea
TGAATACATTGAATAGAAAACAAAAACACTTCGTCGCCTTTATTGAACGTTGACATTATTTATACAATGAGTGACGTTGAGGATGGACACTACGAGCGGCGGGTGAGTGGATATTTAACGTGCTGTGTATGCCTCCTTTCCATTTATAACCCCGTTCGGGTGCAAGGTAACGGCTCACAGCGTTACCAGTAATGATAGCGTTACTAGCTTAAGAAGCTAACTAGCTAACGTTAATTTGCTATCGCGCCAGTGCGGCGTTTTGTCTCAAAAGTTGTTATTGACGTGCATCGCTTCTGCATATTAAACCACGTCCATGCTGCGATACGGCCGCCGCACCTACCCAAGTGAAAAAAAATGTTTCCATACCCAGAGTATATTTTTGAGAATATAGTGTTAAATACTTTTTTTGCGAGTACTTGAAGTGTATCTTCTTGTACTTCTTATTTAATCGTATGTGCTAATGTAGTAGCACCGGTTTAGGATACTAGTCATTAATATTCTGTAAGTGGAGTATCGGTATTATCAAGAATACACGAACAAAATGTATTTTTTAATATATTTAAGGACAACTTCTGACTAGAGCTGCGACTAACGGTTGTTTTCATTGTCGATTATTTTCTCGACTAATCGATTAGTCGTTTTGTCCATAAAATGCCGAGGGACGTCCTCAAACGTCTTGTTTTGTCCCACAACCCAAAGGCGTTAAGTTCACTGTCACGCAGGACTGAGGAAACCAGGGAATATTCAAATTTAAGAAGCTGGAATCTGAGAATTTGGATTTTTTTTTTTTCTTAAAAAAATGACTCAAATCGATGAATTGATTATCGAAATAGTTGGCGATTAATTGATGAATCGACTAATCGTTGCAGCTCTACTTCTGACACTAAGTAAAACTTAAGTGGTTTCTATCCAACACAACACATATTAATTCTGATTATATATAATAAAAAAAAAGTAAACTAAGTATACTGTCACATAACACACCTTACAGGTTTTTTTTTCCACTTGGGTAGCTTGGCTCGTTTTTCTCACAATGTGGGAAAAAATAGATTGTTCCCATCCATGAATAGGGTGCAACCTCTTGGCCCTGCTAGTTATGTTGTCTATTACTGTCTTTATTTTAGCTACAATCTGAATCTGAAAGTCTCCCGCCTTTATATTATGTTACAGTCCAGTCCATAATGTTAATGTTACTACAACATAACTCCCACATGTTTGATATCATGGAAGTTAACTCTGCTATTCTCTTAAAAAGCAAAAAAACTATGAAATTATTTCTCATGTAAACTCTGTGTTTGTCCTGCATTTAGTGTTTTTAAAAGACATTTTTTCTATGCTCTAAACACATGATCTTAATATTATTAAATGTTCTTTTTTCATTAAGGTTATTGATCGTGAAGGATTTGGAAGAGTTTTATCCAAGAATGTGGAAGAAAATGTCCAAGATTAAAGAAGTCTAATGAAAAAATGAAAACTTTTACAGAGCAGAACAATAGAAGTGGGAAGGGAGGAAAATGTGACGGAAGAAAACCGAGAATGGTTTCAGATGTAGGAGCGCTTTTGCAGGCTAAAATGACACTGGTTTTCAAAATTGGGGGAAGAGATGAAAACAGAACCTGGAATCAGAAAATGAGAAAACTGAAAAAAAGAAGAACGAAGAACAATAGAATTCCTCAGGGAAAGGAGTAGCGTTTAAAGAATCTGGAAGAATGAATGTGTCCCTAGGTTAAGTAAAATACACAATGTATGTTCCAAATGTGTCTTTTCTCTGCAATGAATAATTTTCTGTAAAAAGAAAGTGCATGTTAACTTAAGTTTGTCCTGTAATGGCACAGGTGGACATGAAATTCATAGACCTGTATCTTTTACATTGTGACGAAGGAATAGCAATGCCATTGTAAATCAAATAATAATAAATTCAAACCATAAAGTACTAACCCTTTCCTCCACAGTATTTAAGCTGTGCATTTTTTTAGATTTGAAACCTGCACTTGTGCTGCAGCAACATGCATACGTCCTTAAGAGTTGTGTTGATATGCTCCTGTGGCAACAGGAGTCTCGCTCCCTGTCTAAGTCGGACCGTGGGAGTCCAGCTCGGGTCAAGCCGGAGAGCAGGTCTGGCTCCCCGAACTCCAAACGCTCCAATTCTAGATCTCGCTCCCGCTCAAAATCCAGGTACGCTTGTCTTGTTTTTTGTTTTCAAGCATTACATAATGTAATATTGGACTTTCAAAGTATCAAACCACTGTATGTCACAGTTGAACCTTCCCAGGAAGGGAGAAAAAAACTTTTTTCATTTAAAGAAGACTAGGATCGTTTTTAACCTAAGCCTTATTTTTTGATCATTGGGAGTGGATCTGAGAATCTTTTACGTTGATGCAGTATTGAGAGAATAGCTTCAGCCTACTTCCACCCAGTGGGGCAACCGTGATTGACAAAGGCTCAGGTTAAAAAATACTAACATTTTCTTTAAGTATGTCCATAAGGCTATTACTTGATTGCCACACTCAATATTTATTATTTATTTATTATTATTTGTGTATATTAAAAAGAGTTGATATCAACTGGTGATTCCCAATCTGTGACATTCTCTGAAAGAACTTACAGTATTTACTCTAAATGCCTGATCAGTGTCCCACCTTTTCCACTTGTATTGTGCAGGTCTCGCTCTCGACGGCACTCGGACCGCCGCAACAGTCGCTCGCGTTCCCGTTCCCACTCCCACGGAGGGAAGAGGTCCCGCTCACGCTCCTACTCCCCGGACTCCCACCGCCGGAGGACCCACAATGGCAGCAGGGTGAGTGTTGCAGCAGGGTGCATGCTAAGCCTAAAGACGGGTTAGCTGTCCTGGCACACAGGATGTACACATGATTAAAAATATTATTTACGTTTTCTTTTTTAAAAGATGTAACATGGTACTACAAGGTTGTAAGACAGACAGGTTGAAATGTATACATTCTGACTGTTCACACATTTTGAAGTCGTAGGTACAAATTCTTTATGCGTTTGTGAGGAACCGTTGATTTTGTTGTGGGGAAACGGTTTGATGTGACATTTAATAACCCCTTTGATTAACCCTCCCCTCTCGATCATTATATCAACAGAGCCATGAATTCAGAAAAGAAAACAGTCATGGCAGTGGTGCTGGTGTTAGGGTATGTGGACCTTCTTACCTATGCACTCTAACAGTTCCCTCCCCAGGGCTGTTGCTTCTGGCCACGTCCAGTTCATGAATCTGGGGGGTGAGGTGTACTATACAGTGTATATGTGTTAAACTGAAAGAAACGTTGTGTGAAAAGGTTACGGAACAAGCTGAAGGTAAATGGGGATGGCCTTGAACATGCTTTTAAACCATTTCAAAAGGGGTTATGAAAAACTGCAGTACAGTTAGCCACTGATCCACATTGACCAGCCCTTGGAAAGTTTTAAATTGCTCAAAAGTGATGATGCTTGCAAACATCAAAATTTCAAACCGTCACCATCTACGAGCACTCATCAGATGAGAGAGACCTTTTTACCAAGCTTTTTTTTAAGTACATATTCATATTGACGATGTGATTTCCACTACTTTAAAGATAACTACTTTGATGAAATACTGCCGCATTCTGTTTCTTTAAACATTTGCTTTGACATGCCATGAATATGTTAACCCTGGACATCCCTGGCACAGGGACCGTGAATACTTCCCAGGCCTAAAACAAGTGCCTGGCTTGAAATGAATTCCTATATTAAATGTAGATGTTTCATGAATTGTGTGAAAGTGCTGATCGACAAAAAATTGACATTGTAGATAACTCTCCTCATCTCACCACTTGTCAAAACAACTTGTGAGGTTATTGTGGGACAAGGCGACACTGCATTTCACACTGGACTGAAAATATTTTGTCTTTCATTTATTTTTCTGTTGCTTATTAGTCCTGCACACTCTTTCTTCATTTTCTTCACACTGTGTTATCTGAATTGTCCGGCATGCATTTGCCGTTGGTGTTTGATGCACTACATTTTAAAATGGTTTTATGATGAACCACACTGAACTCTGACTCTTTACCGATGACTTTTTTAGGCGAACCCCGACCCCAACACGTGCCTGGGCGTGTTTGGCTTGAGCCTGTACACCACAGAGCGGGACCTGAGGGAGGTCTTCTCCCGCTACGGCCCCCTGGCCGGGGTCAACGTGGTCTATGACCAGCGCACCGGGCGCTCCCGTGGCTTTGCGTTTGTTTACTTTGAGAGAATTGAGGATTCCAAGGAGGTATGTTAAAAATAATAATAATAAAAATCATGGTTGATCAATGGGTTGTTGTCGAAATGCTTCGGTTTAGGGTAAACTTAGTTTTTGGTGTGGTAATAACCTACCCAGTGACACCACTAGGTGTCGGCATTGCAACATTTCCTTTTCCAGTCCACACATCTTGCAACTGGCTTTTGTTTGTAATAAAGGTTGGTCTCTGCAAATGAAATATAATTTTTTCATGAGCATTGGAGATTTTGATATCTGGTTTCATTTCCCCTTTCTTCAGGCAATAGACCGAGCCAACGGCATGGAGCTGGATGGGAGGCGCATCAGAGTGGATTATTCGATCACCAAACGACCCCACACACCAACACCAGGAATATACATGGGCCGGCCCACACAGTAAGAACAGTTGTAACATTTGTGTCATCATGACAATACCAAAATATCAGTGTTGAATGCAACTTTTGATACCTAGTAAGGAATAAAGACCCATAGACAAAATTGTGAGTGCTCTATGTAGCTTAATTTACAAACTTTGAGTTAAATGTACTACATTGAGGCCTCTATTAATTTCATGGGTCTCCTAGGACACTAAAAAGGAATATTTAAATAAGGTTACAATTAGAGAATGGATACATGTAAGCATTCAAGACTCATAACTAACTTGAACGAGAACTCAATTTTGCAGTACTAGTTAAACAGTTTTTAGTTTTTTTCCCACACTACTGAACTATTTAATCTGCTTTTAACATCTGCTTCTGAATCGTAACCATTTGTTCCTGTCACTAGTAATGGCGGCGGTGGTGGGAGCAGTAGTGGCAGCAGGAGGGGGAGAGACTCCTACTACGACCGTGGCTACGACCGTGGCTACGATAGATATGATGAGTACGAGTATAGGTGAGGGTTCATCTGAGGCAACGTGCAGACTGTGGCAAAATGCCTTAGTCTGGGTATGGAATGAGAATGCTGTGTAGAATGAAACAGCCACCGGTCACTACTGTTACCCTGTTGAGATTGTAATTGGTAGTATAATATTTTGACTACCAGTACAAACATCGACTTTTCTACATCCTTGGGTTTGTGGGAAAGAAAGCAAAATTGCTAAACAAAAGACTTGCAGGATTAAATTGGACATGGAATCCTTTGATGCTGACTGTGATTTTACTGTCGCACTATGCTTTACACTTTTCACTTTGTTGCAAATTAATTGTGGAAGCGAAACTGTCGTTTTATGATATGTATATGCTTTAATTTAAGGAGTATTGACATGTTTGTAATTTAACTGGCTCTCTGAAAATAACTCTATAAATAGTTGAGATTTTTAAATTATTATTAGTATGAGCCACCAATACGTGTATTCCGTTACTCCCTAATCCTGGAATCTGGTCATCATAATCCTTAAACATCGAGCATGAGGAGGTTTGGATGTAGGGCCTTCCGAACATGCGACATGAACAAAATGGATCCATAAAAAGCAACAACAAAAAAAGTGATGGGTGTGACAATAGGAACTGCTAATATTACAAATCTTCACCTCAAATTAATCTGCGGAATTGCATTATGAATTGTTTCCATCATTATGACACAATAAATCATCCAGGCAACATAAAGAAATCATGGATGTTTAAGATATTTGGTGAACAATGCCACTGATTTGTGACGGTTGCATTCGCAAAATAAATGAGAAATGCTGGATTTCTGTAGAATCGGAACTGAAGCATATTAAAAAGTCTGTTTACAGCCGGCTTGTTTTCCGAGTAACTAGCTCTGGGCTTACGAGAGGCAAAGAGCTACTTCGCCTGGCATGGCCAGACCAATTCGCAAATGCGTATTAGTCTGGAATCTCTCCATTCATTTTTGATTTCCAAGGGAAGTTATCAACAGGCGCAGGCCAAAATGTCTCATCTTTCTTATCAACAAAAGCTTTAAGTGCAGTCGTTTGTCCTTTTAGAGAAAATATACCATCCAGTTTGTTTAATACTGTCGTGATGGCGGATTCAACAGACCGTTCCATGTCAGCGGCAGCCATCTTGGTAATGTGCCTCAACGGCGCTCCTCATCGTCATCGTATCAAACCCGCCCCATATTAGATAAACGGTTGTGATTGGCCCGACCATAAAATGTTGGGTCGAAATCTGTTTGAATGGGAGGGTGGCCAGAGCAAATGAAACATGAGCTTGCAGATTTGTATTTTTTTTTTCATATATTTTTTTATATCGTACAGCCCATCACATGAATTTCAAGTCAATGCATGCCAAATTAGAATAGCACAGGGTACTTAAATCTAAATGAATGGTTAGGTTAGGCTTTTTTTAGAAATCGCCACCTTTTTGAAAATTCAACCTCTGTCCCTGTGTATTTCAAAGAATATATCGGATGATTAAAATGGAAAGAATATTATCAGTTGTAGATTTGTGAGATTTAGATCGGTCTGTGTTGCCTCTATTTACAGATTTGCAGGAATGAGATATTCATGTAGTAAATGAGTGCCGCAGAGGGTGGTTTTAATTTGTCTTTATCTGCTCCCCAGTCGCAGGCGCTCTCCATCGCCATACTACAGCCGATACAGGTCTCGCTCACGGTCACGCTCCTACAGCCCACGTAAGAGAACCAAACACCTCAGCTGACGTTGGAATGTCTGTTCAGGTGGTTCGTGTCTGTACTAACATCTGTTTCATTCATCCTTTACAGGACGATATTAAACTGTCAACACTCACGTACCCTTCATCTGTCCACTCTGATGGTGGTGTAAAGCCAGCAAAAGTTAATCTCTACGGTCTGGCGTCTCAAGTTCGGAATTATATCTTTGTTTTGTTTTTTTACATGCGAGTAGATGTCTTAATTTTTAGGATGTTTTTGATGCACATCAAAGGACCGGTCACCTGTTGGGCTGATCTAGGTTTCTTTTAGTACTGATGGATAAGTGGCAGCATTCTCTTGACATATTGTGTCGAGCCACAATGCTGTGCACTCCTTTAATTGGAGGTAAACATGCTGCATGACTAGATTGAGCCATTCAGGAACTAATAGTTTTTTCCACACCTTATATCATTCAAGTGTCAAAAATGACTGGTTATCGGTTTGGTTTAACTATATCTCTTATGGCAACTCCATTTCCTGGATGACTCCAGGTAAGTAGCAGGCAAACTGGGCTACAGACGTGTTAATGATCTGTAGATGGTTCTAAGATGGTTCTGTTTTCTTTTTTTTTTTCTTTTTTTTTGGGGGGGTCATTGTTGAGGAATTAAGCAATTGTGCACCTATTTTCATGTATCTTATTTAAATGTTTTTTTTGTAAGAAAATCTGTATAGAAAATTGTGTCTGGTCTCTGTGTTGATATGTGTGAAATGGAAGCGGTCTTGAGGTGAGTAGACAGATTAGGGCCTCTTAATATAAGGGCAATAAGGGTCATTTCTCTGCACAGGTGTTAAACAATTTCAATTGGTTTTATTTTTAATAGTTTCTCACACATACTTTAACAACACTGGCTAAAGTAGTGACAGAGGGCCTATACCATATTAGGTTTTGAGCGTTGTATCTTAAAGGTGCAGTGTGTAGAATTTAGTGGCCTCTAGCTGAACGGACTTGGCAGAAATGGAATAAAATATTCATAAGTATGTTTTAATTAATATATAATCCCATGAAAATAAGACTCATGTTTTCGTTACCTTAGAATGAGCCGTTTATCTGTACATGGAGGTTGCTCCACGGAGGCCGCCATGTTGTTTCTACAGTAGCCCAGAACGGACAAACCAAACACTGGCTCTCGAGAGGGACATTCGCGGCCACCGTAGGCTCTGCTACGCAGAGGGGAATTCAATTGATTGCAATCTGCAACCTCACCGCTAGTGGCCGCTAGAGTCTACACACTACCTTTAAGTGAAATGATTACAAATTATAATACAAAATCATTTAGTACCATTTCCAATGAAGATCTCTGAAATATAAACGACCTTGTGAGCCTTGCATTCACTGACTGGTACTCAAAACTGGGATTTTTATGCAGTTAAATTTGTGTCACGTGTTTACTATTTGGGTCCAGCAGGTCTAGTGTTTGGACTGATCCCAGACAAACCTAAAAGATAAGTGACCTTTAGTAACCTGGAAGAGAGGTACAAGCTTGCGACCCAGCCCTGTATGTAAGGAACCTGCCTGGTTGATGCTCCATGCTGAGCTATCAGGGGCCCCACAGCTATTCACACATGCAGAGATCATTGTCTGGGTTTCAAGGTAGCAGCTCCTAAGCAGGATACAAGGGTCAAAGTACGAGTTAGCAAAGAACCTACAGTGACGTGGCAGGTTTCTACTGATTACATACACCTAAGTTACTGATGTTCTTTAAAAACAAAAAGTACTGAAAAAGTCCTTAAAATCAGTCCTTATTACAGCCCGCTGATGCAAAGTCCAGTACAAATACATTTTCCTGCTCTTGAACCTCAATAACTTATGTTAACAGGTGTACATTGATACTCATGGTGAGCTTGGTGAACCACCAACTAGGACAAGTTATTATTTGGATTTATTTAGGTATAGGCCACATTATCTGGCCCTGACAATTGTTCTATCCTCTCTGCCCTTATTAGGGCAGGGCCCCTTAGCAGGTGGTACATTTGTGAACATTGTGGATTTATGCTTTTATATTATGGGGTGAGGGTGCTATGGGCAGATGACTTGACCAGACCGAGGTTTCTTCTCACTAAACATGCATAATTTTCTTGCGAAGCCAACAGCGAAACATTAATATCTTTAAAGTATCTGCTGAGAACAAACGGCTCACACCTTTGTCATATGTATCTCCTTCTCAATACCATTTTCTATACTTTACTTATATTGTTAAACAAAAAGGTCAAATAGGTATTAAAGACGAACCAAATATAATCATTATCCAATCTCATCCATCTCTGCAACCAGATTTAGGTGAATTTAGTAGTTTGCTTAAGCTGATTGTCATGGTATGTCGACTAACTCAAGTGTTTAAACTGTATGGTAGCATTAAAACTTCACAATCTATCAGTTAACTAGGGTATTAAAGGTTCAGGGTTGTGGTAATGTTTTCTTGGGAAGACCTTCTGAATCTGATTCCTTTGGAAAGGTGTCTATCTGTAAGAAAACAGTTTGGGCCTGTGTTTTGTTATTTTTCTTATCCGTTTTAAATGTTCAAATGAACGGGCATTTGTCTTAACGGACAAAAATAAAACAACTTGCTAAGTAGTTTTACATGCACAGCCTTGTACTTTGGAGTGTTGCTACTGGATCATGTCTGTCAAAAGCAAAACAGATTGAAAAGGTTAAATTAAATTATAAAATACATAAAATAAAATAAAACTCGTCATTTATATGACAGATGATTAATTCCCAACACTTTTATTTCAGTCGAAATTAATCACAGCAATGTAATTTATAGAAAATAGCATCTGTACGCTTAACATTCTACTAAAACCTTTCCATACGTCAACCATTCCAGATTGAGTAAACAATACTTTATTATCAGCACAATGCAATGTAAGAAATATTACAACCATTTCCTCTAAAATATCATGCATATCAATTTCTAGGTGAACAAAGTTAGAGATATTCAAGAAAAGGTGTCGCTTTTGAGCTAGAAGTTTCCTGAGCAAGTGGCATTACAATTAATCAACAAACCAATCAGAAAAGTGTCCCCGTAAGGACGTATTTACTCAAAAGGTGCAATTTTAGGACACAATTTAAATGCACAACAAAGTTACACGTAATTCCCAATTGACAGCAGCATCAGAAAATACTTCTACCATCACGCTTGGCTGGGATCAAAATATTCAGAACAACAACAGATGTCTGTTGTTATCTCAGATCAAGCAGCAGATCCTGATCATCAAGAATGATAAAATGACTTTATTCAGGGAGAAAACAGTACTTAACTTTCTGTCATTTTAATCTACAACAGCAGGGCCCATACCAACTTTTAGGTATGTTCCCACTTGTGGAGCAATGATTCAAACATTTTATATAATTAATTTAGACAAAATCCCCAAAAACACACATATACCAGGAGTGTTTTCATTGAAGAAATAGTTTCTCGCTGTTGAGTGTTTATACGTGCAGGCCTATGGGATAAAGAAGGGCAGGCCTGTGCACAACTATCACAACTATTTATTCTTAGGGGGGGAAACTAGCTCAGAAAAGTGAATATCAATGCAGTGATCTATCCTGGACCAGGGGATCATTATTTCTTAACCAGTTAAAAAAAAAACACTTCCTTGACATGTTTTAAAGGGGCACAAACCGCCATTTTCTAGTAAGGAGTGTCATCGCATGGAAACGTGGAGAGAACAGATTTGTCCGTTTTTAAGGCCGTCGGAGGAGGTTGCAGGAGAGCGTCTCATGTAAAGACACCTTCTGGTTTAAACAGAAAGCTCGCCATCAGATCGGCAACACAAAGTGACAGAGGCTCAAACTTTTATTCCCACATTTTCTCCCAACATGGCGTGCAGCCTCGGTCCATACATTCAAAGCAGCGCGTCGAGACTTCCCTGAAACAAGACCTTTTCCAGCACGAATTATAAATAGATAAATAAACAATAACAATAATAATAATTATTATAGTAATAATAAAAAAAGGAAAACCTCACCGGAGCATCGCTGATTCAATGCATAGTTATGGAGGAAATTCGACGTGTGGTCTGTCTATAGCGTGGACCGGTGCCAACAATGCAGAGACAGAAACTTTAAACGAGTTTAAACACTGATCATTTCCTTTACACGGCTCCCCCGGCGCACACTGCGGCGGAGCAGCAGCATTTGCGCACAGTGGCTTTCTGATAGACGGCGGATCTTTAAAGAACTTTATGTCTGGGTCTCCCTTATGGAACGGCTCCATAGCGCGGGGAGCTGGGTGGGGGCGGGGAGCTTTTCTGTACATTCCTCAGCGATACATTCACTCCTTCCCGGCTGCCCCGGAGGGACCACGGGACCGCCGTGTGTCCGCATGCAGGCTGCGTGCACGCATGCATGCATGCATAGCGGCCGCTCTCTGCAGGCTGCGTGCTTTGGTGCACGGAAACAGGAGACCGGGCTGCAGGAGGAGGGGAAAAAAAACCCATCATCATCCGTTGTTCATTTTAATTTAATTTCGAGGTCCTCGCCATTCCGGGAGGGTGTGTTTTCTGCGTTTCGTTGCTTGTCCCCGCGTGGAGAGGTGTCAAGTGAGATGATCTGGGTTCGAAAAAATTGTATGAGACCAAATAGGCCGATTTGATGGGATGTTTGCATTATTTCCCCGTTGTAGGGGCTTAAATGTGGCACAAATAAGCGTGGGAGCAGCACTGCATCTCACCAGCACCGCTAGTTGTGGTAGAAAGCGGAATGTAACACGGTGCAACTACTAGGGAGTCACACGTTTACTCGAAGTGGCTCTAAAACGTTATTTCTTTATTATTTCGCGTTATTCTCATTTGTAAACAACAGTATTTCCCTTGCTGCCACCAAAGTAGTCGCCTCCCGGGCCGGTGCTGCAGATGCAGCTCTGCTTTCCATTAGTTGTATTCGGTAGAAGACATTAAAAACACACAGGGTGAGAAAACATGCAGAGGGACGGGGCGTTCGCGCGCTGATTCATATAGAATCGCAGCCAATGAATGGACGCGCTGAGCGCGAGCCAGCACGAGTAGTACGGAACAGCATCGGCGCGCTCTGATTGGTCCGCCCCCTCGACCAATCGGATCCCTCTGTGAGTTTGTTCAGCAGCAAAATAAGTAACCCACTGTGACGGCCGAGCCCCGTGTGTCTGCCAGGGGGGAAAGGCCTCACACAACCAAATTTCCTTTCTAAGATACTTGACAAGAGCATTATACACCCTTTTCTATTCATCTTTATATATATTGCTGAGCATGAAAGGATGTCTAATATTTTTCTGACTATTGTGTACTGTGTATAGTGACAACACAGTATCCAGATTAGGCCCAAACGCACCCTGATGCTCTCAATTTGCATTTACAGTCTGTGTGTTGGAAGAATAGATGCGGATACCCCCTAAGCAAACATATTTGGCCTGTTTAGCCTCATACAAGATGTTAAAATACTTATTAAATTAACCATTACATTTAAATGAAACAAAACAGCCCATATGGCCACTGCATTAACAATTAAGGTTGTTTTGAATTTGGAACTTCTCGTGAATTTGAACAAAGGAGCCCATAAAAGATAGATTAGCTAGATTACCATATAGACCTAGTAAAATAGTCTACTGGGCCGATGTCTCAATGTCCTATCCTTCCATATCTGAAAACAATAGTTTGTTTTATAGATCGGAGATCACGATACAATGGGATGTTTTTTTGTTTTTTTTTAATCTAATCAATTTGGCAAAAAAAAAAAAAAAAAAACCTTCTGCTTTCCCCTGCATTGAGAGTTAGCATTCATTTGATAATCGATTCTATTCAGCCCCATTCTGTGTGTGGCGATTCCAAGTAACCTTTTTGGCATGTGATTTTGGAGTAAACGTATCGACTGTTGTGCAATACATCAGACTTGTGTATTACACAATTGATTGAATTGGGCTGTGACGTTGTGGGCCCTTCCCTCCAGGAGACTCCTCCCAGAAGGGATTCAGCCATATGCATTCAGCCAACAGGGCCAAGACTTTTCCAGTTGTTTTTTTTAAACAGTCTGAACCCTGGTGGAGATCTAAACAGTGTTGGCAATGAGACACCCCGTACCCACTCCCACGGGGAAGTCACGCGTGCTCTTGAATTGTGGATCATGGCTTCAGTCTTGCAGAGGAAGATGGATGCCGTCATTTGGATCGTAGTAGTAGTACGTGTCATTTCCAGTGACCCACAGTGACTCGGGGCCCTTATCAGAGTATATCTCTCGAAATAAACCCTTTTTAACAATTACAGACATTTTGTAAGATTTATGAATGACCCCACCTCGTTTTTACTATTTTCCCCGCCGACCAACGGGAGCGAGGCTGCCTGTTCCTATCTATATTAACCTAAATTTAAAAATAAAGCTGTATCAGTTTCAGTTTTCAGCTTTATTAGTCACATGTAGGTTAACAAAGGGTCAAATGTGCTGGACGAGAGTCAGGTCAGCTCAGCAGTAAAAAACTTTAACAATAATATAAAAACCATAGTAAGAAGAGGGAGAAAAGTAAGGAATAAAATATAAAAAACACATTAATAATACATAACTAGAATAGAAATAGAATATAGGAGCAGTATACACGTGTAAAGTGAGATATATGCACATAAAAGTGACACGTGTATTGCACAGAGGGTGTGTATCAGTCCTGGTTGGAGAGCAGCCGTCCGTGGAATAGTGTAGAACTTTATATTTAAGTTACTAATTCTACTATTATGGTATTATTGTTGTTATTATCTATATGTGTTCTGCTATGGCAATTATTTTAAAATGTGTATGCAACATTTATGAATGGCTCCACCCCCCTTGTCCTCCTACGTGTAAAAAAATAAATAAAAAATCACTCGCTTTTCCACGGC
>OMKR01000576.1:0-13767 GCA_900302355.1 Cyttopsis rosea
TGGACGACTCATAACACGCATCACAGCTCGCCCAGTCGGGCTCAGTCCCAGGGATGAACGGTCGACATAGGAAGTCTGTATGTACTTATTGCCGCATTAGCAGTTCATCAAATAAACATCTTATCTCAGCGATATCTCTTCTCAGAACATTCTTTTAAACAAAGTACTTAACTACAACATACTAGAGATATTTTCGTTGTATTAGTCCAATTATGAGGAAACTCAGAGAGGAAATATATGATATCACTGAAAAATGGAAGTGGGCAGCACCGGATCAATCCCCTACTCCCTGTGTTAGAAAAGAGCAGGTGTCCCTTCATCTAGTTTACAATAAAGCGAGCAGGCTCTTTGATTGTGTCCCTCTCCATCACTGAGCTGGTCGTCCATCACGCTGGGCCACTCCTTTGAAGGACGCCTCCTGGGGAAGTGGGGAGTGGCAATGGACATGGATCTACAGGAGAAACAAAAACGACACAGGAAAGGATTATGCAGAGGCAGTCATGTGTGTGTGCCGTGTACTATCTGAAATTAAGGGAAATTAAGGGGTGCAACAGATGAAGGGAGAAGTTTGTGCCCAGTCAAAGGAATCCACATTAAGGGTCACAGGCAAATCCTATTGTTTACTTCTGAGGTCTTTGAAGTCAGGATCTGGGGTATAAAATAGACAGTGACATTCTAGTTACCTACTTTGTGACATTTTCTCCGATTTAATGACATTTTCTACATTGTTTGGTAGCATTTTCATTCTCACACAGCTGGAAACATGTCGTTGATCTTTGTGATAATGTGTGTAAGAAGGCCCATATTTAATATTTCACAAAATTAAATCACCAAACTCTGTGTGATACATGATTAACAAAATAAATTAATATAAAAATAGTTGGAATTGTATTGTTGTTCTGTTTATTATTGAGTCTTGTAACAGTGCACGTTAACTACAGTGTTTCTGAGATCATTCATGGAGTGATTATTCCATCCATGTTAATGATTCGGTATGGATCTTTGAATATGATTTTTCAACATGGAAATTATTTGATAAGATATGACTCTTGTCCTAGCTGTGCGAAAGGTTACTAGGTAACAACAAAACAACAGGCTTCACAGTGGGAATCTGCTCCCTTTGCATATCCCACAGAAACTCTACCTATTTACGGCTTTTGACATTTACTGTGGCGGTAGTGGAGGAGACGGGGAGGGATTCAGCCTCCAGCTCAACACTTTAATGGAGACAGACGCTGACTTTCAAATGGAACGTTTTAAGATTGAACCGGTGACCTTTTAACAACGAAGTACCCTGTCAGGTGTATACAGGGTCCTAGAAAGCACATTGATAAAAATTAGTAAAAATCCATCTTCTTTTACAGGCGTTGAGCATCAAAGTGATTATACCTGTTGATCATGTTGGAAGATGCGACACGCTGCTTTTACATCACATATTATTTCGATTTCTTTGGAAAAATCACACAAAAATGAAAGCAAGATTACTGTGTGATGAATGCAAACTGACATTACTCAATGTACTCTCATATTCCTGGCTAGGCTGTTGTGATACCCTGTCCTGTCTAAACAATGACTGGATGACAGCGGGGGACTGGATATGACACATGCCGTGAGGGTGAATATATGGTAAACAAGGAGGAAAAAGTCTGACTCAAGGTTAGTCAGGAAACAGATAATCTTCTTTTTGGATTATAAATTGTTTTCTTTCCAGGAGACCCAAACTACAGTATCAACTCTGGTTATCGCAGTGAGGATCCGCCTGGGTTGATTATTTCCAGTTACTCGCTCCCTGGTATTCTTGCGTCACGTGGTGCCCTCACATTAGTTAGCACAGTGTTTACCTGATACCCAGGGGTCTTTACTAATTAATACAGCTGACGTCACTAATGGCCTCAGGTTGCTGACACCGGCTAACACACTCATCTGTCCTGTCCTTGGTGCCGGACCGCGCCGTCACTCATGTTTCATTCATAGGACTGTGTGTCTGACCCCACCATGACTCATCTCCTACACCAATGCTAGGAAGACAAATGGACAGTACAGTCACTATACCTACATTCAAGGGCCCTGCCTGTACATTAACTGTATCACACTAGGTTATCGGAAAACCAGGATGATTATGATGTCCTTCCTCCCTCCCAACCTTCCTTCCATGATGTTATCACTCTTAAACAGCTTTTTACGTGCCATTTCAAATGTCAATTCAAAAACTAGAAACACCAAAGTTGGCCCAAGGTGCTACAGGCAGAGAAAAGGGTCCGGGGTAAAGGGCGGGGGGAAGATTGCTCACAAAGCAAGGTGTAACTCTATAAAGAGAAGGCCTGAGGCAGCCAGTGCAAACAGTGGATCTGCCTCAACGGCTGCCTCTAGATTTCAAACATTCGCCCGCGCCCATGACTGAACACAGACAGACTGTGGGGTCTGATTCTAATGCTCCACCTGTTGCTAGCCCTGAGGCACTGCCACCTATCCCTCTTCATTAGGAACAAGGGGATACCACACCCAGAACAGTTGCGCTGTGATGAGTTATGGAGCCCGCTGTTGAAAAGGTGAAGGGTTAAGATGAGGAAGCAAATGGTCGACCGAAGGAATGCCAAGTGGCGCAGGTAGGCAAAGAGAAGAAGGTGTTATTTTAAACTTTGGGGTGATGTACGCCCACAATAAAGAAGTCCAGAGGTGTGTGTGTGTGTGTGTGTGTGTCTGTTTCATGTCAGATTCAAGGTATATTTAATTGGTGGTAGCTGTCAACAAAGCAGAGGGTGCCACCAAATGCAAAACAAATATGATCCAAATCCTATCCTATCTACTGCTGTAGGTCATTTCTCCTGAAATAATCCCCTGTTGCTAACTTCTAGTCCAATTTCCTGAGTTGGTTAACCCCCATGGAGCCACGGTCTTTCACTCTCACTGTAGGGGCAAAGAGGTGCGTTCACAAGGGATTTGGCCAACCCTGTTCCATCATCATTGCCACGGAAACGCTCGTTAGCGGAGAGAGGCTTTGTTAATAGCTCAGTGGGGGGAAGGCGCTGTCACTGTCGAACTTGTTTGTTTTTGATCCTTCCAACCACCTTGATCTCCCCTGTCCAAATGGAAAGGACAGGCCACGGTGGCTTTTCCCCCGCGCATAATTGTTCATGTTGTCAGATTCCGTTTCATATTCATGTTATTACATATAGATTATGTACGCTATGTGCGATTATGTATTTACTTTTATGTATGCAGTGGCAAAGAAAAATTTATTCATTTTGTAGCACCTGTGCTATAAAGTTAGTCAATACTACTTCTAGACTAATTCAGCAGCGACCCGAGGAGACATTTAAAACTAGATACAGAACAGAAAACTATACTAACTAATAAGTTACAATATTTTGAAGTAGGGCTGGGCGATATGGACCAAAAATCATATCCCAGAATTTTTAGGCTGAATGGCGATACATGATATATAGCTCTGTACTTTCTACGAAGTGGGCTAAATGTTCAGTTGTAAGTCAAAGCCACATGATGTGAGATGTCACAAGCATTTTTATTAAAACAGACTGGGATCAAAATAAAATGCAAAGACAGGGTTTGCTTCCCTGTTTGAAAATATACACAATTGAATCTTACAAAATGAAAATCTCTCTTCTGTTTCCGTTTGTGAAGTCTTGAATTGAACTTTACATTGAATCTCATTCATTCTCATAATAGCAGAATAAGCTAGACCAAAATGTAGTTAGTCCATTCTAGCCAGGCAGCTAGGCGAAATCGCCAAAATCGAATATCACAATATTTTTGACCTCGATAATGATAATTTAACGATGTCTCTCGGATGACTATTGGCTTTTATGAGATATTCACACACAAGAAATACTTGAAATACAAGAAACAATGATTAGTAATGTTTGATATTCCAATAACAAAAGTCCCAGATGATATCTCGTGTCATATCACGATAACGATATTATAATCATATAATATTGCCCAGCCCTACTTTAAAGAGAGAGAATTATTTTTACTTATTTTGATAAAAGATTGTTTCAACATGTATAAAATATGATATTGGGTTTAAAATATGTGAGTTTTATTTGATAAATACATTACATTAACAAACTTATATATGACAAAACCAATCCACCAATCCAATCCATTACTTTTACACGACAGTATAAAAGTGGACTGTTAATTTTGGGTATAATGGTGACATTTAATTCACTGTTCTTCATTAGAGAGACCTAGAACTCTTTTTTTCTTGAACATCTGATATTTGATATCTGATATGGCTATAGATTTTGTATTGGGATATTCTCCAATACCAAAACTCCATTTCATCCTGGGCTGCTATCAGCCTGGGACAGTCTGAATCGCCCATCCCTTTCTGTTTTACATTCTATAACCACAACCATAACCAGCCTACATTGAAGTAGCAAATGCAAATGTTGCTCCTATCACTGTATCTGACATGCTAATAAAACATCATTCGCAACCAATTCAGCTTTGCAAACTGACCATTATATGAGTAGAAACATTGCACATATTGTATTATTCAGACAATTGATTATGCATTTGATCAGCATCTCTTTGTAACTTACTGTACTGTATATTAACGCTCAAATCATGCACCACTAAAATTTAAATACAGCCAGGTAAACATTAGATCAACAAACAAGGAGGCATGGAGTTTTGAAATAGCAGGGACAAAGAAGCCATTATTTAGTAAATCCTGGATTTATCAAATTGTTTTAAAGATTGAGAGCTTAGTACTTAAGTCTGTGTTTTCTGATTTGGTGTAAGTTGCCCCCGTCTGGGATTGACTGAATATTCACATGTTGAAGTGAAAAAGGCAGCCCCTGATTCTCGCTGTCTTCAGCCGAAAGTCTCATCAATACTGACCTCAAGGTGAGACACCTCAAATGAACCTGATGAAAAATTCTAAACATAAGGAGAAACATGCACTTGACTGGCCATCGAAATATAAAATATGGATATTCTCAGAGAGGTTTTCCTCAAAAAGAGAAAAGTTGGTTTAGTTACTGCTGTGGGGAATGCTTTACAAAAAAATGGTCTCTGTGATCCAAAATCCAAAACAATCATTTTGGTTTATATAGGATTTAATTTTCATCACAGATATAATGTCTATATACAATATCATTATGATTGACACACGATTAACAATGATGTCATGGAATGTACCGGGACCTTTTGTGTGTTGTTCAAATACTGTCTACTGTGTCTTTAAGGACAGAGTTCCCAACATTTTTAACTTAATGCCCAATTTAGTCATCTCTCATAGGGTATAAAAGCTAAGGTAGTGATAATGAAGTGCAAAAATAGTAGTTCTAATTAATTAAAATTACTCAAAAAATATTAAACAATTTGCTCTCTAATAGCGGCGGCAAGAGCCAACAAACCTGCAGAAAGGCCTGCATGTAATCAATTGTCCACGGTGGATTAACATTCCTGTAACAGAACAGTTTACTCATTCTTAAATCTGTAAATCTGTTTCAGAAGATTAGTACTGTTATTTGTCTACAGCAAAAGAATGAGTGAGTTCCTAATGAGGCCATGCTACAGAGCTTGGCACTGAAACGAAACCTTCAATCCTAATGGAGGGGCCTTGTACATCACTTTTATCTCCTAAGCGGTCAGCGGCTGTCTTGTGGATCACTACTGGAGCAATCTAAAGTGTTAATCAATACACAAAACATCTGGTTTTGGCAACACTGGTGTTACAATAGACAACATAAGCTTACCTCCGAATAAAGGGATATTATGAGTGATATTTTGATTAAGACATATAGATTTTTTGTAGAAGATGTAAAAGAGGCAGTGTAAAATATAAAATATAAATATAAACAGTATTAGTAGCATTATAAAATACGTGGTTACGGTTTTCAACATGGTAATTCATTCCACCTCTGCCACTTTTGCCACGCTTACGTAACTCAAAACTGCCAGAAAATTCTGTAATAGAATTGAATCTGGCTTCCTCATTGTGTAAAAGCATGAAGTGCTTTCGGCTGGAGGTGACAGCAACGACTCTTAATTCAAATTCTGGTTCATTAATGGCCCAATTACGTCCTCATGAGACAGGATGCATAGGTTGCATCAGACCATGGTAACTGCTCCGCATGAGGTATAATGCTTGGTTCTAGTTTAGATTAATCCATTTATTAATGACCTTAATATGATAAATAAGGGGTCAGACAGGAGTAGGAATGTCTTATTGCCAAAGAGTAATTACCATTTATAGTTTTTCTTTTTCAAATATTTCACAATTACAGGTATCTTTCTGGGTGAGGAAGAAAACCAAAACTAAAGTACTAAAACAGAGGTGTCAGAAGCTGCTTGTCCCACCATTGCAGCTGTACCTGAGATTTAACAATGAGGACTTATTAGCTAATTTGGGTTTCTGGGTTATGTCGGACAGTCTGTATGGCACAAACAATTGCACAAGACCAGTATAATATTTGGGACAGTCAAAGTCTTGATGAATAATCATATCAAATGCTTAAAGCACTGTGTAGTATATGCACTATACTTTTAACCTTGGATTGACAAGTCACTCAAAACATGTTATTACAGTATGTAGGAACTGCCTTGCCTTACATAACTAGACAGCTTAGTTCACCAATAAAAACGCTGATTGACAACAACAAGACAACAGCCCGAGCCACAGTTTTCTGTGGTTATCATCAGATTCTTCCAAAACATTGTTTACTAGAGTATAAATCTTTGTCATAAAGACACCCTTTTCAGATTTCAAAATATGACTCGTATTCCGATTACAAATATTACTTCCTGTTAGGTTGTATCTGTGTATCTGAGTGTTTATTGTCCTTTTTTTGTGTTGTCCTTGTTTGTAACCTTGATGTATTTTGTTTTATGCTGCATTCTTGGCCAGGTCTCTCTTGCAAAAGAGATCTTAATCTCAATTAGATTTATCCGGTTAAATGAAGGTTAAAAAAAATAAGGTTAGGGTATAGGGTATAAGGATATAGGATATAATATAGGAGCATTAAAGGCTGCACAATATCACCCTATGAAACACAGCATGTGCCTCAGCATTGTGACACAGGGATACTGGACATCCGAATATTATGAATATTGCTGTCTCTGATGTTTTATAAGTATTGGTGTTTCAAAGCAAAACAAACAAACACTTGCAGACACACAGAACTTAAGATTTTGTAAAGACCACGTGCAGCCTCACTGGACCTCAGCACAACATATCCCATAGCTTTGGATAAATCTGGTAATTACAGTCCGTGCTAAAGCAAGAGGTTTTTAGAACGAAAAGATTGAGCTGGCAAATTTACACGACGCCCAAGTGTGCTCTGTCATTGTGTGTTCAAAGAGATGGAGACGGCCAGGATTGTTAATATGAACGACTATCTTTCCAGTAACACATGCAGTTATTCTGAGCCTGACAGCCAAACTATCGCCAAATAGTACATCCTCATAATTATAGGACCTAACTAAGAGGGGAATTATTAGCAAATTAAATTAGATTTCAGCTTGGTTGGTTTATAGGAATATCGATCCAACTAAAACCTTTCCCAAAACGGTGTACTTTACTTAAAGGATATGTTCACTATTTTTCAACCTAGGCCTTATTAGAATGTTGGTTTCCATCATATTGAGATTTAAGGTTTTCTGTATGCTTAAAAGCTTGCCCTATTGGACTGCATTTAGGCACAGTGAGAAGCTGCAACAGAGCGGTAACTTTCTCAATAACGCATTCAGCAACGTTGTGCTATAGTATGAACAGAATAAATATAAATTATAGGAAACAACATTTTAATAAGCCCAGGGTTGGAAAATAGCTAACATATTCTTTAAGATTTCCCGTATAAAAAGGCAGGGACCACCTTGCCATTAACCCATAAAATAACAAATAGAATAAAAAACAAATCTTGAAGACAAAGGAGCATACCAAGACAGCGCTAAATCTACACCGAAAGATCTTGATGCTAATTTAGGTGTTAATTATTGGAAGAGAAGATATCTTAGGTATGACAAAACAAACACAGCTGGGGAAAAGGCAAAGAGAGGAATGGACAGACAAAGGCAGAACACCACACATTGGACTAAACGGCGAAACAAAGCTCTGAATCTTCCCCTGTTTGCTCTTTTGTTTGCATGTTATCAATGTCTAGCCTGCAGCAGAACGTTGCCTCCATCTCACATCTGGCAATGGAATCCTGTCATTGGTTTGGGAATTCAAGCCTAGTGCCAGGAGAGGCTTTTGGTAAATGTTGTAGTAGCTGTTGTAGTGTGTTTTATACAGTAGGTTGAATTTTGCGACAGCTACCAAACAAATCTTGATCATAACTTACGCCCATATGATCATCTGCACATATAAACCTTACCAAAAGATTGCATTATTTTAAAATAAGCTACAGAGGGGGTATATAGCCATAACCACACAAGAGAAAGAAGGATCATATGTAAACATGTTTACGTGATAGTGGTGAAATCTGTAAACCCCTGGGCCTCGCCAGCCAAAAAGCTTTCTGAGAATACCTGTTTATACCTGTGAAACACTGGTTGCAGGCGTCCCGCACAGATGGGTCGCATTACAGACTCTCGTCAACAAACCATTAAGCCGATGAGCAGCATCTACAAATCCCCATAACATCATTTATCTATAACGAAGACACTGTGACCTTCAGCAACTTCTGTACGAAATTGTGCAATTATTTAGTACCAAAGGTAAAAAAGGTGGGAGGTTGAGGATATAACAATCTGTTACTATAACGATAACAATATGTTTAATTGGATTATAGGATGATTTTTCTGCAAATTTCATGATAAAAAAGTACCAACCTTTACAACTATTCAGTCCCTTCTTGCTCCCACACAAATAAATCAAGTGCCCAATCTTTTCCTCCTTGAGCTGACGTCAGGGGGCTGAGTTTTCTAAGTTGGTCTCTGCCTCCACAGCAACCGGGGTGATACCATCCTCCCCCCTGACCCGACCCTTGGAGAAACTTTTTTTCACGGGGGGGTATTGTTCCCAGCACTTGAATGGATTGCCCTCTAATTCATCTCAGCGTGTGGAATAGCACACAAAAGCCTAGGAAGCTGGGGTTTGGGGTTCAGAACAAAACCAACTGAGGCAGGGTTACAAAGCCGCACATGTAAAAGCATGGGTTGAAGGGTCACAGTGCGTCAGGGGAATCAGAATAATTACTGTTGGGGGCCGTGGTGTTATAATAAATGAATGAATGAATGAATGAATGAATGAATGAATGAATGAATGAATGAAAAAAATTATAAACAAACAAATAAATAAATAAATAAAAACACAACACTGAAAAATACGACATTTAAGGTGACATTTTTTTAACAATAATAACAGTTGTGTGCAGCATATTGCCAAGTTGAATCGTGAAAAATTTTGTATTTATTTATATGTTTTATAGCTTTTTTTACAACACCAAGAACAGTAATACTACTACTATAACTACTACTACTACCAATAATAACACTAAATATCCCATCTATATTTATACCCACAGCCAATACTATCAACTATACCACAACAGCCCATGCCATAGCCTTTTAATTTAATTTAATTTAATTTATTCTGTGCATAGAATCACATATTCTGATTCTGATCATCTGATCTGGATAAAAAAGCCTTGTTAACTGTGACAGCAGAACTGAGCGTCACTATCTACTTTTCCTTTTGCATTTGGCATCTCCCTACAACAGATATTAGAAAACACTACCAACACGCTGTTCACTGTATATCAACATATGCTGCTGCAACTAACGATTATTTTCATTCGTCCTCAAATGTCTCGATTTGTCCACAACCCAAAGATATCCAGTTTGCTGTCACACAGGACTAAAGAAACCAGAAAATATTCACGTTTAAGAAGCTGGAATCAGAGAATTCGGAAATGTTCTTCGTAAAAAAAACGACTCAAAACGATTAATATAATAGTTGGCAACCGATCGATTAATCGACTAATCGTTGCAGCTCTCGTTGTAAATATCAGCAGCAAGTGCATGGCTGTACCACCATGTAACTGCATTGCAGGACAGCCTCTGGATGGGTCACCTCCTCAAAAAGAAAATAACAACACAGATCAACATAAACACACGGTGGTAACAACACAGCTTTACACCAACTCCCAGCAAAGCGGATATCGCCAGGTCACCGCACCGCCCATTAGCCCGAACAAGTGCCGGTGATGAAGGATACAGCCTGCGTGTCTTACCGGGTGGATACGGGGGCTGTCGGGATGCCTAGTCCGTGCGGATAGCGTTCACTTAGGGGAACTTTGCAGGTGAAAACAACAATAATGAGGAAGCGCGCTCCTTCGGTCGGGGCGTCGGGCCGCTAGTCAGTCAGTCAGTCAGTCAGTCAACGCGACCTCACAGCCGGACCCCGCCACAGACGCTGAAGGGCGGCGGAGGAGGAGGAGGCAGAGGCGGCGAGTCACCGAGCCACCGAGCGCGTGCACTCTCTCGTACGTGATTGGCCCGGGTGGGGACGCGTCCGCGTGCACCGCTCCTTGTTGCGCGCGCCACGCTGCTGCAATGACTCCTGCTGCGCGGCTCCCGTCACCGTCGGGACGAAAAGTGGAGCATTTTAACCGTTTACCACCAGGCATGTGTGTGTGTG
Organism: Cyttopsis rosea; assembly: GCA_900302355.1. NCBI lineage: Eukaryota > Metazoa > Chordata > Actinopteri > Zeiformes > Parazenidae > Cyttopsis > Cyttopsis rosea. The sequence goes on from OMKR01000576.1 coordinate 10,616, forward strand.
TGTGTGGGGGGGGCGTGTTTAAGTCCCAGCAGTGAAATTTTGGATTTATTTATTAAAATTTGAAAAAATTTGAAATGATGAAAAATAGAGATAAATAGATCTACGAAGCATTTAATGGCTCCAAAGGCAACGTGCACATTCATGACATTATTTCAAATGGAATTGTTTCACATAAATATTACTTTACACCATATTAAAGTTGTTGTTTACTGATCATTTATAAGATTTTTTCATCTAAATGCGCTGTCCCTTACCTTACAGTCCTTCATAGTAAAAGTGTTTTTCAAAGCCAAACAAATGTCGTTTCTATGGAAACAGAAGTTGGGAGTGAGCACGCGGGCGGCAGGACACCAGTGACCCTCAGGGTCAAGAAAAACAAGCTAAAGATCAGCTTTCCTTCTCCAGTATTTCTTGCGTGTCCTTACCGTACAGTAATTGTGTATTTTGAACGACATCTTGTGTCTTATGTCTATTCGATGCCAAGAGTCGGCCCTTGGTAGCTGCCGATTATCAGCAATATAAGCAAAAATGTCATTTCCGCAACATGTCTTTACCGCCGCAGCTTAGGTAAGAACAAGAGATGGAAACTATAAACAACAAACAGTTCCAGATTCAAATCTTAACGACGATATGCAATTTAGTGTACTTGTTTATATGTATTACAGATTTTTATCTTTATTTGGGAGAGTCAAAAGTGACCATAGTTGCAGAAACACCCATATATGGAATGGAAGCCTATAGGGAAATAAATTAAAATTAAGATGTAATTCCACCTTTACTTATATTTTTCACATATGTATGTGTTATTTGAGTACATCTTTTAATGCAAGTGCAATAATCCAATTTGCATTCCATTTTAATTTTCTAATTCGTACCCCGCTGAAGACAAATCCGCGAGCTCACGATTCATTTGGTCTGGCAGATTGGTCTGGCCCCCCTCCCATTCAAACAGATTTCCACCCGACCATTTTATGTCGCAGCCGTTTATCTAATATGGGGCGGGGTTCGATACGATGACGATGCAGAGGACGATGCCTCACCAGGATGGCTGCCGCTGACGTGGAACGGTCTGTTGAATCGGCTGTCACGACGGTATTAAACGAACCGGACGGTGTATTTTCTCTCAAAAGCTTTTGTTGATAAGAAAGATGTGTTTGCCGTACTTCAGACAAAATGTAAATGTCTAACAGCTTTTCCGTTTTCATTTTGACATGGTCACAGAATGCGCACATGAGTATGTGAAAATGGAAATGCAAATTGGATTATTGCATTTTCATTAAAATTTTTACTCAAATAACACACACATATGTGGAAAATATAAATAAAGGTTTGAAATGAAATATGTGGAAAATTCTAATGCTATAGTGGAATTACATTTTCATTTGAATATACTGTAGTTCCCTATAGGCGTACGGAAGAGGGTTAGAGCCACATTTAAGGAATGCTAACTGTGTTATGAGATTAATAATAAGATTAATAAAAGCATAATTCTGGCTTTTCCAATATTTTACTATCAAAATGTTTTATTAATCCCATTGTCTTGTTAACCTTCTTATTACTTTATCTCATTTTATCTAATCTTTATGTCATTAATACTAATACTTTTTTTCTCTGTGTTTTGAGAAAAAAAATCATTTTGAGGAAAAAGTCAGAATTCTGACTTTAACTTTACTTTTGGTGAAACTCAAGTTTCATTTTTTTATTCTCAGACAATACGTCAGTATGGTGATCATGATGAATCTACTGTATGTCACAGAAGCTGAATCATTCAACTGCATAAACACCCACCCGAACATTACAAATTGGAGAGGGGCAATAACTTCCAATAAAACAATGACAGAGAATGTGGCGAGGATTTGTTGCCTGCAGCCATACACTTACTGCATAGCATCGAACAATGGTGTATCCACAGAATGATTTGTGTGACTGAAATGAAAGGGGGAAGGTTACTCTTCTCATTTACACAATGTACTATATTGCAGTGGTTCTCAACCTAGGGTCCAGCCCCCCCCCCAACAATAATGACTGTTTTGATCCTAGTTTCATCTCTGTCACTATAGTATAGAAAGGGAGCAAATTCAGGGTCCTTGATGTGGAAAGAGGTTGAGAATCACTGCTGTATTGTATACATGGACCCGAAAACATTCCCACATCGTATTATTATAGAGCAACTTATAAAAACATATTTCTTCTATATTCAACTAATTAATTTAAATAATTGTACAACGCATCCATCTGGAAATTTGCATTTTCTTGGATGTCCCTGTCCTCAATTGAATTTAGAATATGGGAATAGCATAGACAACATTGCAGGACACATTTGTTAAGGAAAAGAAATAGCTTTATTTTGCCAAAGAAGTTACACGACAATCAGAACCCTTTAAACTTAATGGTTGTCCTATTACAATGGTAATCATCACGAAGACCATACAAGCACTCATATCAACTTGTATGTCTCCAAGAAAAACAACGCCAAATGGCAGCATTCATTTTATAGAGCCAAGATAAAATAGAGGAAATTACAAATATATATTCATCTATGTTTTTTTGGAACAATACATTGATGTACAACAACTCTCAAACTGCTTCCATGGGCCATAGAATCAATACAAAACAAAATAAGCGTGACATGACAGCTGGTCATCAAAAACCAGCGCATGTCTTTTATGAAGTTAGACTTTAGCCCATTCCAAAAATTAGCAGCTAAGGAAAAGAATGTCACACATCTCATATGTACAAAGTTCCTCAAGTCAACCCTATTTTGGTTTTCATCTTACATATCATACAGCTCAATATTTTCATGATTGGTCTCAAATGCATAAATGTGCAATATGCATATATTTCTGCAGGAGATTAGATTGATTTACAGTAGACATTGGGATTATCAGTCGTTACAGAGCGGTCCGTTATGGAATGGTGTGTAATGACTCGAACAGTACTTTATGAGTCGGAGTGCATGTGTGTACGTTTGGTCCACTCTCCCCCTTTAATGGTGAGGTTCTCAAGATGGCTGTGACGTTTTTGGGGAGGCCCAGATAGGGACTAGGCAAAGGGATATACAAATCAAGGCACAATAAGTCAAATCATAAGGCTGGTCCTTCAATTTTCTTGTGTTGAATTCAATAATTTATAATGCATTCACCCCCCCCCCC
>OMKR01000577.1:2499-12957 GCA_900302355.1 Cyttopsis rosea
AATATTTGTAACCGTCATTGAAGACATAAAAACCCTCGCATAAAGAGAATCAATTATTTGATGTTAAAATAATGATAAAATAACAAATTATCTCACAGCCAGTGGCTTTAATGGCAGGGGCAGCAAAAAAATTGGCTCATTGTCAACCCCTGCTTGAGTTGATGCCATGGATTGGGGCTGTGGCGTCGGGCAAGGCAACCAAAAGCAATATTTTAATATAGCTGCAGGCAGCAATGCATGGGGTCCAGGTTAGTCAGTGTGACCATGTGACGTGTGTAAGGACGTGTACAATACAAATGTACACAAATGTATGTAACCGCCTTGCCAAACGTGTATTTTTCCACTTTAAACCCTTCCTTCTCGCCACTAGATTTAGGTGATATCCAAAATTTTATTTTGCGATGCAGTCCCGCCCAAATATCGCAATACATGATATTATTGTCGTTGGGGGCACGGGGGGCAGAAAAATAATATCTAATAACAATTATTAAAAAAACATTTTTTATAATTTTTAATTATATTATAGTATTCTATGTTTCAGGTTCATACATTACAATTTTAGTTTATGTCCCACCGAAGTGGGACATACTTTAGAACGATAACATTACTTGCCCACGGACTGGTGTTTTGCTTTTTTAAAATAGAAATATAACCCATTTGGTTTATTTTCGCGTATCAGCGCCCACGTTCAAATAAAAAAACTAAAATAACTCTAATTTGTAAAATACTAAGTGTGTTATCAATACTTAGTCGGACGCTAAACTGAACGTGAAAGTGCAGTCTGCTCCGTCTGGCACACAGTCTAGCAGACAGCAACCGTGGCATCCCTAATATATACATAATAACCTGGAGCTGGAGATCCGGAGTCCGGACCAACCGCGCAGTCCACCATGTCCAAATCCACCATCGGCTTCCTCGCTCCAACACCACACAGTCTCCATGCAATTAATAAATAGAAAAAACAACTTTTATATCAATCCACAGTTTTAATTTAAGCCATTTTCTCCTGGGTCCGCAAAACTGCATGTCTGCCGCAGCAGACATGCACTTTCTTTCTGCCACAAATCGCCCCACGATTTATTCTACTAAAAATATTGTAGTGGACACAGTGAAGGAGATCCAAACAACACGTGTTTATATTATATATTTGATACTCGTGAAAATATTGCATATGGTGGCAAATATCGGCCCAAGCTTAGCCACCACTCTTAAATGCCTCCTCCTTTTCAAACAAAGCTGTCTGTGTTTGGCTGTGAAGAAGGGCTTGTCATTGTTATAACTTGTGATAACCATGGTGCTTGACTCGGAGTTTCCCAGCACAGCACGGGGAATGGCATAATACGTGTTGTGCATGGTGCTGGAGCAGTGATCCGGCGTGTTCTCCTCTCTGCTTGGACAGTTAATAAACCGCTTATATTTCGGGAGTTTGTGTCTTAAATTCCCTTTGTTTAAGTCCCCGAGAACGACAAGGATGGGGTCCAGGTACTTTCTCTCCACAGACAGTATCCGATCGGTGAGCAGCTGCTGCGCGTCTCCTTCCAGAATGAAGAATGTGAATTGCGATGTCCTGTGTCGTACAATGATGACGTAGTGACGTAATACAGTGTTCACATGACCTTTTGGTATCACCAACAGGGGTGACAAAAATACAGTTTTTTAGCAACTTCTCCTACAAATATAAACCGATGTGGATCAAACTTGGACCACAGCGTGTGTGGACTTTGAATACAAATGACGTGTGAATACAAATCGTATTAATTCGTGTCCGTGGGTTTGACGGTTTCTGAGCGCCAGATACATGACATGTGATAATGGATAGGAAGATTAACAAAAACAATAGGGTTCCCGCCTTTCGGGCTGGACCCATAATTATCACAAAACCAGACTGATACGCTCAAACCAAAATTTCACTCCCAGGCAGGAGAAACACACACACACACACATCTTTGCGGGTTGCATATTCCTTGTCCTTGCCGTGAACCTCTCACGTTTTACACTGTCATGCACTTTGTTTCAACTTTCGAGAGCTGTGGCACCGAAGCCGTCGACATGTCACGCGTTCGACGCGTCACGTCGTCTGGATTCGCATTAGATCCGCCCTCTTTTCGCGCATTTGCACATACCTGGCGGATATGATACGCAATTCGCCCGTTCTCTGTGCTGTGCTTTGATCCCAGCTGTTTTGGGCCATTGGTGGGTGTAGATGATGCATTTCAAGTACAGTGGGAATGGGATACGAGAAAAATAAATGGAGATGGACAGACACATGTGCACACGCACACTCTCACACACTAAGGCGCTTTCGGTTGCAGGCGATATGTTTTTAAGCCGCACTGCAGATGGCTGTTAACACAATATCACTGTGTTTCCGCTGACATTTTTGCTGGCAGCTTAGTAACAAGACTTTGAACTTTGCAGCAGCCAGACCGAACGGTGGCTCTGTTACCTACACTGTCATCACACAGGGCACACCCGCACCCACACACAGATACACAAACATATACAAATACCCCTACAAATAAACTGATTTACTATGATCATGATTTCATATTTAAAGTGGTGAGCCCTAAGAATATTTTGTTGAAAAAATATATATTTGATCTTTTCTCTTTTCATAGCTGGCACTCGCAGCTGGCAGAAACTGGCCATTTCATGTATTTGTGTTATGCATGTGCCTGTGCCCAGGAAGAATGCAAAGATCGGGCACACGCAAGAAGCGAAAGGCAGCGGCGGTGAATTTGATAAACCAGCGTAGTTAGTTGTGGTCAGTAAACGATATGCCGAAACGTCGATATGGATGAACATCCACAATTAAGAACAACATCCCCCAAATATTTTTCCACTACCTCAAGTGACCAAGAAACAACACCATCAAATCCATTGGTAAGAAGTTATACTTTGAGCAAAGAAAGTGACCAGCTTAACCAAGACAAGGTGAACCTGGATGTTGAAAAAAAACCTGTTGCTGTTTTGAACGGAATTCTGGGATTTGTAGTATAACCCACCTGATCCCACTTAAAACAAGTACAATAATTTCCAGGTAACAGTGAGGTCTATTATAATGCTTTGGCGTCACAGTCCTGTTAATGCAGACTGTCAACCTTACTGAATGTGTACCCAAAATTTTGTTGACCGAATAAATGTATTTTCCATAACACTGCTCTCTGAATACTATGTTACATGCTTTCATGCATAACATGAATTTGCGTCATTGTTAGAATTACTTTCCTTGAAAATGTGGCAAGTGGTGAAATGGAAAGAAAGAAAGAAAGATTCTGTTAAGTAGATACTTAGCGTATCTTCACAGACACTCAAGGTCAAACGTGGTGCTCCGTATTGGCAAGCAGATCGCAAAGGTGTTCCAAAGCCTGATGCTTCTATCTGTGTTGACGACCAGCGGTCTTTGAAAAAACCTGAACATTGCACATGCGGTGAGATCAATTACCGCCTGTGATCGTCGCCGTATGTGACTGAAAGAATGACTTGAATCAGGGCAAAATTAAAACATTTTGTCATCATCTATCATCATCTCGGTTTGGAAGCAAGTGATCATTAAAGCAGCACCACACTCACCAATTCACCTCTGTCTATCGCGGCTCTCTGCTCGCACAGAACGTCATTGTTCTGAGTTGCGGAGTGATAATTATTGTAATATTAATACCGGTGTCAATGGCTTAAAAAAACGCTTCTCCAGAGTCTCGTATTACTGTCAAGAATTCTAAAGAATATCAACATGAGCTTAAATACTTCTTGAAAAGATGATGATGAGTACGCATATTTTGTGAAGGTATTGTGTTTTGTGCAAGTCACAGCCAGAAATGCATACATACATAAATACTGTAAGTCCTGAAATGTGAAAAGACAACAAATCTATAGAATTGGCAATTTTTCTTCCAAAAGAGATATTCAGATATTAGTCAGCTGAATAATCTCATACACAGATTTGTAGAGCAGTCGACTTAGCTACCGTTTATTTTAAATATTCTTTGGCTTGTGATACTGGGAAGGATCCAATTGTGTCTGCATTAATTTTGAAGAGTTAATGCATTTTTTTTAAAGAGTTCAGCAACTTGAATTTAATTCTAGAAAAAACTCGAGCAGTTGAGTTGATATTAAGAGCAAAACACATTAACCTTTTTTTTATTGCGGCGCCTTAAAAGTCTTCTTTGAGATACACTCACACTTTAGGACCCGTAATTCTAAATAAATTTTCCTGTGTCCAGCTGTAACATTCATTAACACGATCCCTTTTTCCAAGCAATTATAATGTAATGCAGCAGAGTTGTTTTTGATGCATTCTGGCCAGCATCCTGTTCTTTGCCTTTCGCTTGATACTTTGCCTGGATCTGATTTAGAGAACAAAGATCTTGGACCGGACCACAACTTGCGGGAAACGCTTTTTGGGGAGGAGGGGTGATTTCATGGAGGCACGGCCGCCTTTCAGCAGCTGCAGGAAATGATACACTTTAAAAAAGCGTACTTCGTCTAGCCCGCAGTTATTCCCGGCCCCCTAAGGAGAGAAGGGGACACGCTTATCAGTAGAAACAGACAAATGTCAGCTTTAAGCTGCTTGTGTGGCTGCCGATTTATGTGTTAATCGTTTTTTGTTTTTTTATTACTCTCTCGCTCTGCTCTTCCCCCCTTACTCCTCCATCTCTCTCTCTCCTTGCATCGAAGTGGTCGCTCGTTTTGACGCCTGCTGCCATGAAAAGACTCTTGCAGGGAGGTGACATTTTGGAAGTCCAAAAGATATTTTTGGGAGGTTTTGCTGCGTACCTCCTTAAAGTCTTTGTACATGTATGTGTGTGTTTTCATGGGCCTGTCCATGAAATCGGCTTTGTAAACGGTCACCAGGGGTGGATCTTCACTCTTATTGGACACGGGGGCCCAGGCTTAGCCATGAATCAAACGCCCGGGCGTCCCACATCTTAAACTCTTATCAACTCGACCTAACATCTGCCTAGCCATCGCGAGCTGCCTTCTGCTGAGTCCAGTGCTGGCTGTCTTATTTGGGCAGCCAGCACAGTGCTGGTACTCACTGCCGAACTCGGGAGTGGAGTTTGGGGCATAGAGGTTTGTAGAACATTGGACTGTAACATATAAAGACCCTCCCTTTATCGATAATCGGCCGCCTGCATTGTGCTTGAGAGGTCTTTTCCTTGATGTATTTGCATGTTTAGCCGTATAGATGTGACGTTTAAGCTAGCTTCATATTTTAGTCGGAATGATGTTGATGTATGATGTTGACCACACAAAGCTTCCGGTAAAATTGAGTGTCAGTAGGCCTATATGGACTTTTATCAAAGGTGGCAAACATGAACAGTGAAATGCCCTGCAAAACCTTCCATATTACTTTAATGACATCAAACTGTGTGTCAGTGTGTGTGAGTAGAGAGGACAAAAAAAGGCCAGCAATGTTATTAGAAACAGGATGACAGTGGTTAGTGACGGGAGAGGGAGAGAGAGAGATCGACAGAGATCGCACAGAGGCTAAAGATAATGGATGTGAATTGGATTGAATGGGCGGGCTGGCTGACTGGGGAGGTGGAACATTAGCGGTTGGGTCAGTGCCGCTATTGTAGTGTGAGTCACTCGCTGGTTCTAATCTCTCTAATTAGGCCCTCGTCTGGGCCAGCCAACTGCACCCCACTGCATCCTCATCTGTCCCATATACAAGAATGACGGTGATGGGGAGTTGATGTTAGAAGCGTGTCTGCACGCTATATTGCTTGTATATACTGTGGACTGAGCAGTCATTATTTGCACCTTGAGTTGTAAATGAATTCACATGCTGCACGTCAAACACACTGATTGGTTGAATTGTCCAACTTCCTGTTGAGGCGTTTTTGAAACGTAAAAGAAAATTTAGCAGATAGAATCGCGACTTGCGGATGAGGTTCAAAAGCGGATTTTTATTTGCATATCCATATTTTTGGGGTCTAAAGATTTCAAATAAAGTAAAAAATTAACAAACAAAAAAAAATTCTTCTGTTTCTGTACATTGTGGTTCACTAAATGTGACAATGCCCCCCAGTCGACACGGAATGCCACAGAATCGTACGAGTATAAAAGCAAACAGCCACGCGAATGTCTCCGAGCAACACCTGTACATGTTCGTTTGCGTGCAGACGGAAAAGCATAATCCAGCTGTGACAGGCACTGCATGTGTCATGTGCTATAGTTCCAACCACAACGGACATTTACTGTTGTAGTGTAGGTTTTGTTTGTAAAAAGTGTAAATGTCTTAAAATGTATTTATATAAATTATATAATTAGGTAATATATACCGGTAATCAACTCTGACCTCCGTCCAAGATAATGAACAAACGGTTGGAAAGGGTTTGCAAGACGGTTCCCCTTCAAGGGCGGTCAGGACTTTTTGAGCAAAAACACATGTTTAGAACAAGAAGTGAGCAAAAATACAATGTTCAAGCCCCCAGCACAAACTATTCACCAACTCACCAACGGTTCACTACAACTGCAACCACAGCGTTGGTTAAGTTCAACTGTCTTTTACGGTTCGTACCCTTGCTGTGTTTTTTCCATAAAGTTCTTTCTTCTTTGTCACGGAAGCAGGAAAGTAAAGAAGCACTAACTAGAAGGCTAACCTACATCGGCAAAGAGCCTACAACCTTAAAATAAACAGACAAAATATTAGCGATAGAATAGAGAAACATTACTAATACATAAACTAATACATTTTAATTCTACACTAAGAAATACTGACAAAGTGCCTCATTGGGAGAGTCTTCCAGAAACAAGGAAGTACCCCCCTCTCCGACCCCTTTCCCCGCTTGACAGGGCCAGTGATGCCAGCGCTGCTATGCCAGGAATGCTAATAGAGCGACCTCCGATCCCACGCGAACCAAGTGGTGTTGTTATGCAACCGGCAAACTGCAAGTCTAAATTCCTCTTCACAGGGAAGGGAAGACAAGTGATGCTTGTGTGTTCGTCTGGATTTCTGGATTTCTCCTTTGTCACGTTTAGTCCATGACAAAGAAGACCCTGACAGTTTGACGTTTCCTTCCTTATGACCTCCATCAGCAGGTAATGAGGCGGTATGAAGCTCCTTGCTAAAAGGTACCAACTCCTATGTTTTAGGAGTTTACGTCAAGTATAAGACAATTAACAATAATATTTCTGACCAAAAAGCTAATTGCATGAAACTTACAGTCATTTTGCCAGTTCCCGATAAAGTGTCAAGCCAACCTGTGTGGCTATATGTTGCTCCATCGTTATGTAGCCCATGTGCAATATGCAATTCCCAACAATATATTGTCTCTCCTGCCAATAGGAGATAATTCTGAAATGGGACAGAGTGAACTTGGTCGGGGTTGAGTATGCACAAGGGGTGAAATGGGAATTTGGGACAATGCTAACTGATAATAGTCCGATCCGAATGGATCGTTAATGGCTATTAATAGGGGTGGTAAGTGGCTTTAGCTGTAGGTTATAGGATGAAATATTGTGGTGAACTTGCACGTGATTGTTTGTGTGTGTGATACCGGACCCTAACTGGCTGACCGACACTAAGAACACAAAGCCATGGAACCAATCCCACTACCTTAATAAAGCCACTTTCATGGACAGGAGGCCTGTGTGGTTACTGCAGCAAATCCTCCACCTCCTTTCACTCTCTCAATTCCACAACCAGCCCTGCCTCCTCCTCCCCTTCACCCTAATAACCGTATAAAATTTTGATCAAGGGACCATACTGCAGTTTCATACTTTGGAAACCCTTTGTTCTTGTTCAGTGTGGGTAGTGTGTACGATGTCAGCTAGCGGGCTGGCTCATTTTACACCAGCCCAGATCATACCTGGATCATAGAACTATGTTGCATGGGCCTAAAAATAAAGAACAAAGGGTGTCATTACGGGGTAATCCCAGGTGTAGCTCCGTAACAGTAATTACAGGCCTGTCCCATTAATTTGAACGGTCCCATGAAAAAATGTTGAACCCCTTGAGAATTGTGGAATAGAAAACTTTAGAATTGCAATAGTTTCCTGTAGTAAATCCTATGATAGTGTATAGTATGTCAGGGTCTTTATTGTATTCTAATAGTATTCTCTAGTATTTATTATGGTATATAAAGTATTCCCTTAAAATGATTTATGGGGTTGCTATAGATAGATGGATGGATATTGGATGTTATTCATCCCTAGAGGGAATTTACAGAACTGCTGTCCTATGGATCCTATTTTCTATAGGATTCTTTAATACATCTTACAGGAACTGTCCCAAAATCAGACAATTCCTATAGGATTCTATAGAAGTTTCTATATGTATATAAAATATAGAATATTTCTATAGGAATCCTATAGGATCCTCTGGCCTAGGAATTCTAGATAATTTTTTACTTAAGGGGTGCACCAGTGTACAGTACTTGTGAATGGATTGTCTATTCATAATTCATGTAATGTTCTACTGGTGGTTAACCTGCTACGACCGCCTCCGTGAAAAGGCTCTAAAGGTCTCTTCTGAGAAGCACAATCTGTCACAGGTTCTCTTTTTTTTCCTCTAGTCGTTCTGTGTGAACCTTATGGTGTTTATAGTTTTCCTCAGCTCACCGTATTTACGGAAGTGAGGGAGGATCGGTAGTAGCCGTTTATAACAGCTTGAACTGGCCCGGGGAAAAACGAGGGGAAAAAAGGGGCGACGGCTCCATGGCTCGAAGCTCCTAAAAAAAAAAAATAATAATCTGGTTCATCTCTCCCTCTCTCTCGCTCTCTCTCTCTCTCCTTCTCCCTCTCTTCCTCTCTCCCTTTCAACTCTCTTTCCCAAGCTCTCTTTCCCTCCTCTATCCAGTTTTCCTCTTGCTTGTACCACGAGAGTGGCTCACTGGCACCCGGAACATATTGATCCCAAAATAACATCAAAGGGGTAAGGCTGACTGACTTAAGATGTGCTAGTGGGGGAGGAAGCAGCTGTGGGGGAAAAGGGAAGGAAGGAAGGAAGGAAGGAAGGAAGGAAGGAAGGAAGGGAGGGAGGGAGGAAGAAGCCACACTGCAAAATGGCTCAGCAAAAATGTATCTTCCTCTATCTTGCTTGGAAACAAGTGGAAGAAGTACCTTTTTTTTTTTAATTGAAAAGCTGACTTAATGCCCTCAACCGTGAGAAAAGGCATTTAAAGAAGTTACCAGAGTTTACCGTTTAAAAAAAATCTTTATTTAGGTAAGATAGTTGAAGACCTATTTTCTCAAATTTAGTTGAATAATATTATACACACAATCCTAGCCCACATTTTTTCTCAATTGGAAAAAAAAAGGTTTTTGCAGGCCATGCCCTTGCGGTATTCCAGTATTCTAGTAATCTTGTTAGATGCACAGCACATGGGGCGTCCCGGTGGCTCAACCGGATGGGTGCGTGTGCCGTGTGGGCGGGACACCTGAGGTGACCCAGGTTCTGGTCCAGCCTGCAGTCGTTTGCTGCATGTCTCTACCTCTCCACTGTTCTCTACAATAAAAAAAAGATACACTGCACATATTCCTTGTCTGTTGTGTTCTCACTTTGTTTGTTGTACTGGTAGTTTTTCAACTCTGGCTGATGGATGGGCCAAGCCTGAATTGGACGCATGACAGACCATCAGGAAATCAGGCCTAATTGTTCAGGGCTGCTGCTTCAACAGATAGCGAGGGATGGCGTGGTTACAAAAAAAAATCTCATTATGCAGCCACTCACAATGGCATTTGCTGAATATAGTTTGACTCTGTGTTACATTAGCTTTTCCATAAACTAGATTTTGTTATGCAATATAGCATATAAGGCTTCAGGGAAAAAAGAAGAATTCATAAATTATAAGTATCTTTTCCTGGTAGAATGCTGTACAGCAACATGACAGCACACTGCAAAAATATTAGAAGTTATGTATTATATTATAAAGCAGCGCATGTGTGTTGCTTTATGAGTTTTATCCTGCTGCCGCATGATGCATTTCTTAAAATTTATTACTACACTTACTTACACTTAATGTCTATCAGTAGGTTATTAGATGGAGTATCTATCTAAAATTGCAATTCACATATTTATATCCAAATTTAATGGGAATTTTGAGCCAGTGTTTGAAATGTCGCAATAAATAGAACCATTTCATCAGTGGGGTTGAGACAAATCGACTGTCTACCCAAGTTTTTATGTTCCAATATCCTTGGCTTTTCTTCCTAAGGTGGACACATCCACCACTGGTGGCATAACATTTATATAAAAGCGATTATGTATCTGACATTCAATCGTCAACTAAAATTTCATGATCGTCACGGTGCCACAGTGAACGTGCAATCAGCTCCAGGAATTACCTTATGTACAACTAAACCCCAATTATGTTCACTCTTCATTTCCCCACCTTGTTGAGAAAAAAAGGGTTCACAGTTGACAACAGAAAGTGAGTGAGAGTTGTGTTCATGTTGGCCATAAGTCCTCTTAATGGCCCGCGGTCGGGATATGCTGCGTATCCACCAGCA
>OMKR01000582.1:0-13512 GCA_900302355.1 Cyttopsis rosea
GCCGCGCCGCCACTCACTGTGGGGGAGAGGGGGAAACGGAGGGGTGGAGAGAAGATGGTCAATACCTGAAAGTAGTGATGTACAGAAACATAGTGCTGGTATTTCAGAATATCGCTCTGCTGACTTGCCCTAATTTAGAATATTTTTTCTGCTTACTTTTCCTTATTTTATTTTCTTACATTTCTACATTTTCTTTTTTCACTTATTGGAGTCACATTCACCTGGTAGTTTAGGAACAGTGAGTTTATATGTATTTCATACACAAAAGACATTATGTAAAAGGCAATATAAAAAAAAAAAGCTAAAACCAGATAGACAAAATAAATAACAGGTATAGATAATAGGTTAAAGTGCAATTTACAATATACTCGCTGTAATTTTATACATTGACAAATAAAGTTTAGCAACAATATCACAATACCATCACTCATTCAACACAGACCACAGCTTTGATCCAAATCCGATATTGTTGATGTTGGATGAAAATGGAAGTTGTCCACTTCCCCTTAAAGTGTTTTTTTTTTTTTTACACTATGTATTCTAAGAGCAGAGGAGATTATTTTCTTTTCTTGGTAACAGCTCTAAGTACGGGCGTGGCAGCCGTGGTGTATGGAGACAACGTGACAAATGTCTGGCTGTGTTATGACAAAAAGAACTTTCTCCACACGTCGGCATTAAGATTCTCGAAATGCAGCGATGAAACTGTTGTTTGAACATGAGCTCTTCAAAATGTTATTTACTAAAAGTACAAGAATACTTTTTGTTGTTAGAAGTTTTCTATGGACTTCGAGTATTAGGAGTACAGTTATACACCCAATACAACTGTAGTGATACCACTGAGCTGAACATTCCTTAATCCACTTCCACAGCAGAAGAAGAGGCATTACTCAAAACAGCCAATTCTAGTCACAAGCCAATGTCTGCTCCAGCCTTCGGGGTCAAAGTCTCCAAAAGTTTGCTCATTACAGAACAAGGATAATGTTTGTGCTTAAAGTTTCCCCGGAGACACGGTGTCGAGGTTCACATTCACATGGGAACTGTGAGCGAGAGATCCAGGACAGATTCACTTTCAGACCACAACATTATGTATCGACACTATCGCACTCAATGACACTCAAATTTTCGACTTCTGTGTTGTTCATGAAACTAAAATTAATGTCAGATTTTGTCAACATTTCCAGGGGGAAACAGAATATTCAACCCGTTTGGTTCACAGGATGATCCATGAACATGAAATCGACTCGGAAACAAACATCTATAATCGTAGCCTGTGAGTCAGGTGCATCGACATGGAGCCATTACGTTTGATAGACATTCATTCGCAGTTTGCAGCCCCAAATCCACAGTAACTGGCCAATGTGGCAGGAAGGAAAGGGCAAAATATAACCAAATCGGCAAGTTTGCCAAAGTGAGGTTCGGATAATCGGGGTTCCACATCCATATCTGGTGTTCATCAACAGTGTGAAAAGATCTGACGCACAAATAGAAATAGAGCCTTAAAAAAATAGCTTAAT
This sequence comes from Cyttopsis rosea, assembly GCA_900302355.1. NCBI lineage: Eukaryota > Metazoa > Chordata > Actinopteri > Zeiformes > Parazenidae > Cyttopsis > Cyttopsis rosea. The sequence continues at coordinate 1,515 of OMKR01000582.1, forward strand.
TTTGAAGCAGGTGAATATAACCTGATTTAGAGTCTTTTGGGCAAATTATTTTCCCACAAGAGTGGAATTCAGTGACTTTGGGCACGGGGATAGGAAAGAACACTAAAATACAGTATGGCCGTTGGCGATATAAAAAATTTGTGATTTTCGACTCTGATCTGCCCTCACCTGCGCAGCTGCTGAGCGCGAACCCCACCCTCCTCTGGGCGCGGTCGAACACCACGTAGAAGCCCTCCATGACGGTGGCGCCGATCACCAGGCCGTTGGCCGACGAGGACACGCCGAAACGGAAGCAGTCCAGCGTGCCGTCCACGTCCGTGATGGGCTGGATGTAGAGCTGCAGCCCGGGGGGTGGGGAGAATGACATGAAGTGAGTTTCCACACAAGGCGTTTTGGGCGGCGGGTGCTGTTGAGGTTTGATACGAGTCGATGGCCCCATTCTAAAGTTATGAATTGGTTGACTGAAGCTTTGCTGCTAATTCTACTTTAGTATAAACTAAGCTGCTACGGAAGACTCACTGATCTAACTTTACAACACACACACACACACACACACACCGAACGCGCATCGGAGCGGAGTCTGCAGGAAATACTCGAAATAAGCGGAAAAATGCGATATCTATCTTTGCAAAATTGAAGACATAAACTTCCATTTACTGAAACCTTGAACTCGAACGCGATCGGTTAAAATGCTTCTAAAAAGCCGTCGTCCGAGCAGTCTAAAGATTTATATGCCTCACCTCATGCATGTCTCAGACACCAAATGTTATAATAATCCATAAATGGTGCCATCATGCAAGTTTTTCATCAGCACACTTGTAAGTTGTAAATAAAGGATGTTTTTCTTCTGTGCGCCGTGATTGGCTCAGAGACTGAGGAGGCGGGATATCCGATGACACACGCACTCTACGTTCTCACAATTTGGTTAATTGCTTCAACCCAATATATTGTTATTAGTAAGAGAATGTTTAATATTTAATTCATTGCTTTCAAGGGAGCTCAAGTCTCTTTCGTGGGGGACTACCCGGATCCCCCGTAATTCCAACACTGGTTTTCACTTTGTTCTGCCCCTCCATAAAGCTGTTTTTGTATTCAACATTATTAACAAGTTTTTTTTTTTTGTGAAAGTATCCAATGACATGGATTCCCTGGTCTTTTATGAAATATATCTATTTGAAGGTAAGCAATGCCACTTTTATAGAATTAGCTTATTTAAATTTATAATGGAAATGAATGTCTACATTAAACAAATGTTAAGAACTGTATCAGATTGTATCGCACCGCATCAAATCGATCTGTATTAAAATGTATTGTCACTGAATCTTATCGTAGCCCATGTATCTAGATACGTAGGAGATCGTCTCATAAGGGAGGGATGCACACCCCTACCAAGTACCTGTGGGAGGATGGTGATGCGGAAGGACTGGCTGGTGTTGGTGGCCCTCAGATAGATGGACATTTTGGGGAAAAACCTCCAGGGAGTCTCTCCTTTCATCCAGCAAGCCAGCTTGGTGCCAGCCCAGAACCCAGAAGAGAAGTCCTGGATCTGGGCCAGCAAGGGGCAGAGAGTGATAGAAACAAGAAGAAAATATAATCATTATCATCTTTGAATTACAAGAGAGTGGGTAGTAAGTACATGTGGATGTGCAATCTCTCTCCCAAGGACAAAATTGCCTTGGATAGTCAATGAATGTTATTGTCCCACACATGGCTGCGTACAATAACACATGATAATCATAGGGGATTTTATCTATATATCTATCACAATATTTAATAATAAATATATATTTACATCTCCATGGTTAAATAACAACTCGGGATCATTGCATGGAACAACAGCTGAACAACAATGCATGACAATATTAAACTATCGAGAGTGAATCTGGGAACGGTGTGAGGAGCAGCTCGCTAACCAGCGAAGTGCGTGTGATGGCGTCCACCACGGCATCAAAGACGTTGACAGGAAGCCGCAGCAATGTCGTCCCACTGTCGACTATGGCTTTATCCATGTTGTACTGAAACACAGGTAAAAGCGGTGTAGAGGATTACGGAAGGAGAAGTTCTGACTCACTTATGCTCCACTGTCCTTGCTTTATTTACTGATCTTTGATGACACTTATCACATGACAGAGGTCATTGGTTGATTATTTTGTATCAAATATTTTAAGATAGAAAATATCAGAATTTAAAAACATCACCATCAATATTAAAAACACAGTACTTAAGGAACGCTTGTACATGTACAGTTATAGTAAGTAAGCAAGTAAAGCTTTATTTATAAAGCACTTTTTAAAACACACCGTTATTGCTTTACAAGCACTCAGTTGGCATAGAAATAAACACAACTGAAGAAGATTAAAACAGTGGGCATTAAAAAGAAAAAGGTAATAAAAGCCCATAAAGTCTATACAAAGTCTATAAAATGCAGAGAAAACTAAACAATGAAATATGAAGACAGACAAATTTAAAAGAAGAGTAGATGAAAACAAAGAAGGCTTTATAAAAAGGCTAACCTATAAAAATGAGTTATATCATATGTACTATATATTTGTCAGAATGTACAAAAAGAGAATCTCATCAAGGTGAATAAAACTGAAGGTGTTCACACAGTTTGTGGTTTACCTCTCTGCAATCCAGGTTTAGGTTCTGGTCTCCGACCTCCAGCTTTAGCACCTCCACCTGGTAATACCACTCTTCTTTGATAGGCGTGTACCACATGGCTCCCCGGTACAGAGTGGGTTCAGAACCGCCCATGATCTGGAGGCGGAGCAAATACCACGTTCACTTAAGCTGGGGCCACATTACATGATTTTTGTTCCCCAATCGTGAACGACAATGAATAGATTGAGCAGTGGACATTTAACGACTGAAATTTGCAGATTTCTCCTTCTCTTCTTCACACACGCATAACTGCTGTCTTTGAGGAGGACAAAAACGACGGAGAACAGACGGACGGAGTTTTGTGGTACTCCGGCAAAATATCTCGCAATATTCTTACATCAAAACAAAGGGACGCCGTACAGCTCGTTACTGTGGTTGTTTGTGGAGCGAACTTGCAGTGCTGACATTATGCACTAATCAGACCCTCATGAGTTTCCAAAAGTCGCTCCTCGCTCCATTTCAGAAGTCCACACTCGCCCACTTGCTGCTTTCTTTGGCTTCGCCATCATGCAGGCGCACAATCTCATTGGCTGTGGAAAATTGCTGTTGCGATTTACAGCACACGTCAAAGGATTTGGGAAAGACTGTTTGATTGAATCGTGACCTGGCCAATTGGGATCGTATAGACAGATTATCACCCACACACACATTTCGATGACAGCTACAATTCTATAGCGCGACTACCCCGGACTATCCTGACTCAGTCTGAAATCGTTGCCAAATCGGCCTTGAAAATCACGTCATGTGGCCCTAGCTTTACAGGGCGACTGTGAAAGCTGCAGCCGTCTCAGACACACGTGCACACCCCCCCTGCCATCTCATCCATCTGTCTCCTTCGCTGCATCACATGATGTGTGCACAGCGAGCGAGGCCGTCCAGATAACTGTGACAGACCTGCTCACGGCGGGGTGCGATCTTAGCTTAATTAGCTCCACGCTAACTAGATTGGGCTTCCAGCGGGGAAACACATGAGGAGGCACAGGAAGCTGCGTGCGATCATATATCTCAAAACGCACCAATCTGCTCTGCCCAATCCACCTCACGCAGGGCTTGTTTAGTGTGGGTGTTTATGAAGCTCTGCCAGCACCCAGAGAGGGGAAACATGAACTAGCACTCTGACCTGCAGTATTTACACCTTAAGGCGGTAGAATATGTCCACAACTAGGCCTGGTATCAAAACTCAATACTTACTGTATATGGTAACTATAACTATGTACTATTGAGTTTTCAACACCTTAGTAGTTTATCTTTTCAGTGACAGTGAGCCAGAGGGTTGTACAGTACATGTGTCATGTAAAACTTTTCAACAGCTAGGCAGACGTAGCATTACATGACATAATGAAAAGAAGCAGATCACAAAGACTTTGACTCATTTCTCAACCTGACTGCTGCCATTTATGTGTCAAGCATCTCAACAGCGATACCGTTACCACAACCAACTTCATCAGTACCTCCAGCAAACATCTCAGAGACCTCGTTTTGTACATTCCCCTGCTGACTACTCACAAGACTTCCTCCCACCGGGTCGACCGCGCTGGCGGAGAGGCCGGCTCCGCACATCTGGAGGGAGAAGACGTCGGGAATCCCCGTCTGTCGCACCACAGAGTTGAAGAAGGGCTCCACCGACGAGTCTGGCTGGAGGGAGGCAGAGGGGAGATGTGTCCGCATAACTCGCGCGGGTCGTCTTGGCCTTCAGACGGTGAGGCTGATTCCCATTTGTGGTTAGGTTTTCAAGTCATCGCTTGACTTGTGATGATTAAAATGATGAGAGAATATCGAATCAACACCGGCTGAATAGCAATAACAAAAGCTATGGGTATAATAAATGGGATATGGATTATATAAAATTGCCAACAAAATAGATGTATCAAAATTTGAGTATGCTATGGACCCACTGGAAAACAGAATGAAAACAGAAATTCAGAGAAGAGACAAGAGACAATTGTATGTTTGTTCGTTCAGCAAAATCGGTCTGGAATGGCTCCAGTCTGATATGTAGAAACAGAAAGAAACAAGAAAAAAAAGTTGATATGTACAAGATTGAATAGATATGAAAAATTAGAGAAGCAGATCAAAGATTAAATGCAGTCGAAGAAATATACCTCTCTGTAACTAAAACTAAATGTTTCCCATCCTTGTGACCCTGAATAGTTTTGCAATTCTCTTTTTTTCATGCCCTCAGCTGGAGCTATGCATGTGATGCATGACTAATGCCGTGCGTGACATTGACAACACAAAGTGGTTAGTGTGAGAATATCTTTCCTTTTATCACTACATTTGATCTCAAAAGATTTCTCCCCCCCAGCATCAGGAGGAATAACTGAGATGTATTAGTTGAGTTGAGGTCATCAGCCCCCCTTGTTCAAATTCCTGTTTTCGGACATATCACATTGCTAACACAGCGGATGTAAACCATGACACTTTAATTTTATGCTTTTTCTTATGTCTTGAGCTTTGAAGCGCATCAGAATGGATAACAGTCAATATACAATCAATTGCAGCTCTACACATGAATGCATGATTTTGGAGATAAACAATGATTAGTCGATTAGTTGCCAACTATTCAATTAGTCACCAACTATTTTGATAATCGATTAATTGTTTTGAGTCATTTTTTGACAAGGCAATTTCCAAATTCTTTGAATATCTTGTGGGGTTGTTGGGTTGTGGACAAAAACAAGACATTTGAGGACGTCGCCTTGGGCTTTGGGAAACAGTGATCAACATTTTTCAGCATTTTCTGACATTTTCTACTCATGCGGCTCTACTCATGTGGCAAATTCTTCAAGAGCCTAGTTGGCTTATAGTGACTTTACACCAGAAGACTAAAGTTGGACTCACATTTAACAATCATTTGTCATAAGTCTCTTAGATTTTAGTTGTAGACACACACTATGATTTTGCTGAGAAGACTGGACGTCCCACATTCAATCAATCACTCAAGCAGGAAAAATTCAGCCAGTGGGGCCAGCCAATGAGAGCTCATCCAATTGGCACCTGGAAATATAATAATATAATTTCTAAATCACATTGTTGAGCATCTCAATCAACATACATACAACAATACACAGGATCTGGTGTTAAATCCCTTATGGTGGCTATACATCATCCCAAACTACCATCAACAATACCGTACAGGCACCGTTACTCGCAGAGCCCTCTGTTTCACACCGGTCTCCATTGTGGCTAACATCCATCCCCAACTACCATCATGACACTTCTCATCTACAACCAATGACGAGCCCTTTTAGACAAATGCGTTAGAGCCGATCTCAGGGAACAACCTTGAAGACCAAATTCTAAAAGAAGTGACATCGTTGATCTGGCTATAAACTCTCTAATTTCTCGTGGTTTAATGTGTGCCTGTCAGCTACTTCTAACTCTTCCTCCCAAAGGGTTCCTCAATTACATCCTCAAACAGAATTGTTAACTCAACAAAATACCCGATTCGCTCCCTCTCCGAGTATGGCACCATGTCATGTCTCAAGGCAATGGGCACAATTATCTGTGGAATCTGGAGTTGTGAGCAAACATCTGCCAACAACTTCTAGTTCCTCACCTTGCCCAATTTTCCAAGGTTATATCTACAAACATGTACTGTGACATTCTGTCCCTCCATATAAAAGCCATGTGTTCTATTTTCTTTGCCAACAGGATCCAAATGAGTATCTATGCCCTTGCTTTCAACAACATCCGCCAAAGACTTAAGAACATGAACACAAAAATCCAAAATGTGCTTCAGTGTAGTGACAACTTGCATCTTCTCATACCCACGGACAAATCAAGCCTGTTCAATATTGGTGGAACATTTGGATGAAGATTGTATTAAAGACTGTTCTGACCGGAGTCTGTAACCACCACACAATAAAAGACTTCTGGTGCCGAGAGCATGATTAGGTTCCGACTTTGAAAATGTGTCTGTGACAGTGAAATCATGTTAAAAGTGGTGTGGTGAAGGGTCAGCATTAGTTGCAGTGCTCGCAAAGACAAACTCTATTTTCTTTCCTTCTTTCTTTTATTCCAGACTACATACTGTAAATGGCCTTTATATCCAAAGAGAAACCTCTCTCTCATCGTAGCAAAGCATGATCCATCTGAATGCAGACGATATCCACTGAAACAAAGGGGTAAGGAGGGGGGTTGTTGCTCACAGATTTTAACCCTTTAACTATCATGTACATTATTTTTATATACATATATACACTGTTGTCTCTATTGCGGTGAGTAAATTTGCTCATCAGGAAATTGAGGATATAGAACTCAAACCAAAATTATAGAAAACATTTTCACTCACAAACTATTTCTCCTGTTTTAACAGTAGGCCTAATAAAGGGCTTGATACAGTTGACTCCACTTACCCGTGCCAGAATGGGGTACGCCAGACCCAGAATGCCTTGCCAGTTGACACCAGGAAGGAAGAAGCCGTTAGAGGAGAGGATGGAAGCGATGTTGATGGTGATGGTCCCAGCAGGGCCCTTGGGGATGACGACGCGGTCCGTACCGAGCTCGCCCTCCCAGTTGCCCTGCGTGTACCTGACAGCCACTGCCCGGCCAGTCGACTGGTAGGTACTAGAGCTAAACACAAGGAGGAAGTGTTCATATTGGCTCTAGAGAGATGCTGTATTCAAACATGCTTCAGTATGATGAAGGAAATGGTTATTTTTCATTTGATTTCGTTCAATATATTCATTCATTATATTGTTGGGGTTGGTCAATATTTGAGGTGTATTTTATGCGTCATATTACTCAAAATTGCCACTCACAGGGCAGCGTTGAAGAAGTGTGTAATGAATGGGTGTGGAGCCGCAGCCACAGCAAAGTTACTGCTCCCTGTGTCCACCAGGATGTTCAGCTGTAAAACAGAACACAGGATTTCTTTTTATTAGTCATTCTGCTTATCTGATTCAAGCCAATCCTTCTGTAAATGGGCTCTAATAGTTAAGTCAGAGGTGAATTTTCGCTGGACTACATTTGATATGAGATTATTTATCATCTTAGTTGAAAGTGATAAAGCAGCACGATAAAAAAAATACACATTATATTTTTTATGTATTACCCTACTAGAAAATATACCGTTTATCATGGGGGTCGAAGGTTATTTGGCACCAGGGCAAAATGTACTAACCTCACATGATCCAAACACCTGCTACAATTAGTTCAAAATGAATGAGAAGCATTTGGGTCAAAGGTGACAACAACTAGTGATTTTTACATGAATCACGCTCTCTAGACCGGTCCCGTCACTCTGGTATGTGTCACATGGACGTTAAGGAGTGGGAGTGGGAGCGGGAGCCCACCACTGTTGAGGTAACGTTGTCTCACAGGAATCGGCTCAACAAGGAGGAACTAACTAGCTGATAAGACTTTTGTCACCTCGGCTACAAGTCGCTGGACCCAGTAAACAGTCATTACCAGACATACCTCGCCATTAAACGGAACACCCGGTGTTCCACGGACTCCCGATAAATCCCCACAAAAGGGTGTATCTGGCATTCCAGTGCAGCTTTGAAATGTATTAGGGTGATTACATGCTGTTGGGGCACCATTGTTTGTCGTTTAATACTGTACAAATGAATTACAACGGTGAAACACTGGCGCTGGTGTTCCTCAGAAATAGGGAGAAATATTTCCAGGGTGTTTGTTTGAATTTAATGGAAGGTTAACTTTGGAAAAGGCGGATCCAATCGAATAATTGGACGTGAAGAAGTCTCTGAGAAATAGGAGTGGCTGAAATGAATAGATTCTACTTACTACATTTAATCATATAACTACTCTTTTTGACCCATGACCTAATTTTTAGGACCCAAAATGGTTGCAACAGCAATTCAAATATATCTATAATAATCAAATATATATCTATATAAAATATAAATCAATATATCAGTCTTAGAAATGTCCCATGACCCTGTGTGCGTATCACAAACCATGGTTTGAGAATGTCTGCCTTATTGCCATTCTTTTGTGTCACCATCGTTGCAACCAGACCAGATGAGCAGGAAGTTTTTAAAGCATGCAATCATGAGTTGGAGAGCTTTTTGGAAACAAAACATCCCACACAATTAGAACAAAGCAATCTACTTCCTTGAAGCTTTACTCAACCAACTCTCATTGTTGAACTACTCTTTCAGGGCTGAACAATCTCAGGTTGTTCCTGGTGGTTAAATGCCATTGTCACCCAATCTGTGACTTGTGGCGTGAGGGCGTATCAAACAGGGGGAGGCATCATCAGTCTTGTGTTACAGACTTGTTCAGCAGCCGCTGGGAAGTTCCAGTTGGCACTTGTGTGGGAATCAGGCTCATCAGTTCCTCCTCATTGGACTGGCTCTGGACCCATGACTCTACCGCTGCCATGTCACAGATGGCTCCACTCACACCGAGCCAGAACTGGCCAAACACAGCAAATCTAAGTCTGGAGACTACTCATGAAGGAGAGCGAGAGGAGGCTCCTTATCCCTGCATTTGTAACCTTTACTAATCACACCATTTTCCCATAGCCGGCCTGATGAGCCTCGGGCAAATGTCTTCCCCCATTGTTGATGTGGCCCGGCTGCCTGTTCTGCTGCAGTTGAGCGTTCCCCGGCTAATTGGTTGTGGCTCGCTGGTGGCAGCGTGCATCTGCTACCTGTTTGTACCAATTAGCAGATGTGAGGTGCACCAGTTGATGCCTCAGCCTCGCCGTGCTGCGCGCCAACAGATGTGCCAATTAGAGGCTCATTTGAATCACATCTCATTTAAAAACCAGGGCCCGGTAATCAAATGGCTTAGTTTTTGCATAGAGTGTAGTAAAACTGTATTGAGCTTAAAGGTGTTTTCACGCTGCCAAAACAAACTGAGACAAGGTGAACTGAGCTCTGCCGGCTGGGATAACACGTTTTAGTGTTTGTGGTCTCCTGAAGCATACACTAATTATGTTACACTAACACCAACGCATACACTAACAGGTTTGATAAGATAAACTGGTGATAAGATGGTGATCTATTAGATGGTGCTCTAAATTAGATGAAGAAAATTACCCAAAAATTGGATGCAGTTGTAATCCGCTAAATAAGTCTTGGGGAGTGTATTTTGGCAAGAAGGTATTACAACGATAATGTTACACATTCCCCTCACAGGCCAACAACATGGCAGAAACTGGACTGATAAGCCTCTGTGAGCCTGGGAAACTGAGCAGTGCCACTTAGCAGTCTTAAAAGCCCTGATCTTTTCAACTTGACAGAGAATCTCGAGGATGAGGGCCAATTTGGTAATTAGATAATTTACCTACAATTACAGCTTGTTACAAAAACAAATAGTCAGAGTCTAAAATGTAGCAGTGAAGTCTTCATTAGTTTTATACTGCTTCATTTCGTTTTGACTATGAGGCAAAGGGATCCACTTTCTCACGGGTCAGAATGTGTTAAACCTGTTTTAATCATTAATTTGATCTTCTGAAACATGCATGCGTGTAAAATGGTCAAATGGGATTGCGTCTTCTCATGCAGCTCAAGGGTGTTCAACTGTAAATATACAGTCTCAAGCGCGGGCTGGGCGATACACCAATATAAAATACATATTATGATATGAGACTACATCGTGTGGGATTTTGGTTATCGTAATATAGTTAAATGTTGTGTGGCTGCATTATAATAAAGTCATGTAATTTTCTTTTCCAATCAAGACCTCTACCTGCCTGGTCATAATATCCACTATCCACATTACTAATGATTTTTTCTCAAATATTTATTGTGTGTAAATATCTTATGAAAGCACCAATAGTCATCAGAATATTCTCAAATTATGGATATTGAGGTATTCGTCAAAAATATTCTGATATTTGATTTAGTTAATATTGCTCAGCCCTACTTGGAGCTACTTTATGTTCTCTGGGTGCCTCATAATCCTAGTCAGCTGCCTGGTCATGGAAGCAACAGTGGACCTCACAGGAAACATCATGTGAGTGCATGTGAGTGGGGGTTTAGTCCAGCTAGAGACCCCGGGGACGCACTGCCTGCTGGGCACCCCGCGCTATATACTGCGCTCCATTGTTTCCATTGTTAATAATAATGAAATGGCAATGAAACGTGTTGCACTTGAAGTGATCTAGCTGTCCAACGAGGTCCTTCGACTGTCCCGGGTCCTCCGTCACATGCTACTCCTCATACCAAACCAAGTCACTGACCTTAAAGTGGAAATCCATGAGATCGTATGGGTTAGGTGGATTACGCCGCAAGTCCCAGAATTCCATTCAAAACGGCAATGTTTTGTGAATGTTGCATCCATATTCACAGTTTACTATCGATAGTCTTCCCAATCGGAGAAAGGCGGACCCCGCCACCAACAAAGGAAACGGCATTTATTGAGCACATTACAATAACGCAAATAACTTAAATGGATGGTTTTGTTAAAAAGCACCAGTTTTAAAAAGTAATTGAATACGAGATATATAATTTTTTTTTCTTCTTCTTCTTTTTTTTTTTTTACAAAATAATCTTACAGATTACCGCTTTAACTCCCCAATGACTGTTTGCAACACACTAATTATATATTGAAATGAAGTTTCAAGTTTCAGTTTAGATAGATAGATAGATAGATAGATAGATAGATAGATAGATAGATAGATAGATAGATAGATAGATAGATAGAAATTCGAAACAATAGGCAATAGTACAGGAATAAAATGAAGATATGACAATACACAATGAACCTAAAAATTAACACAACAATTCAGAAAAATGTCAACACACACTAAACCCAAACAATTAACACCAACTCACTGTCAAAACTAGCAAACTGCTGTACCTTTTGTACAGGGGTCCCAACGTCCATCTCCATGTAGTATCCTCTCCCAGAGTCCCCCTGCAGGTTGCCCACCATGTCCAGGAAGTTGACCGTCCCGGCGGGATCGGAGGCCAGGGACAGGGCGCTGCTCCCCCCGGGGCTCTGGATCCGCTGCAGCAGCGGGGCGAGGTCCGGGTCCGAGGAGTTGAACCTCCCGACGAAGATTTTCAGAGGGACGGCGAAGTAGCAGTCGCCGATTCCCAAGCACAGGGTGAAAACAACGGCCCTCGCCACCAGGGCAGGTCCGGACCCGCGGCGAGACATTTGCAATGTTTGTTGTTGTTGTTTTGTTGTTGTTGTGGTTGTTTTGTTGTTGTGGTTGTTGTTGTGTTGTTGTTGTTGTTGTTTTAAACGGTATCGGTGACTTGCGGCTCCCGCTTCGAAGTTGCCTCCTCTGGTTTAAACTTCGCCATCGTGAGAAACTCGTGTTCTTCTTACTTGTGGTACGACAAGCTGCGTGTCCGCCGTGTCTCCGTGTCCAAGAGGAACAGCAGCGGCATCCTGACGTCAGCCGTGGACA
>OMKR01000583.1:0-13301 GCA_900302355.1 Cyttopsis rosea
CGTGCATCTCTTTAAATTATACGTGTTTTTAAATTAGATTATGAAGTATTAGCTCGTCTAGTTCTGGGCCCTGCAAGGAGGGAGGACGTAGTCATTTCAGAAATGGATTCTATTAAGACAGGTGGTGAGGAGACGGCTATGTTGAGGGTACTCCCTGTAATGAGGGCAAGGCGTAGCTTAGGAGGGTGCACACCTTTGTCATCTGTAATTTCCTGATTAGGAATTCCGGACAATCATGGGGGTTTTTTTTGCTCATAAAATTGCATGAGTTGAGAGACTTAAGTGAATTACATGAAACAAGGTTTGTCAACATTTTGTGGGTTAAGGTAAGGGGATATAACAATAAAACGTGATGACTAGCGTTTTCTTGGAGTAGAAGTATTGTAGACAGACAGCTATGGCGCTACATTAATGATAATGAAAAAATGAGTTCAAGACAGTACAACTAATTACTTAAGTAATTAATTAAATTCTTATGTTTCCTCACTTATCTCTATCTCCTGATTCCAGGTCCAGCAGTGTCCATACTGTAATTATAGCAGCAAAGACGCAAACCGCATGCAGCTCCATGTGATGTCTCAGCATTCCATGCAGCCGGTGATCCGCTGCCCGCTGTGCCAGGATGTCCTGAGCAACAAGATCCATCTGCAGCTGCATCTCACCCACCTCCACAGTGTGGCTCCCGACTGCGTAGAAAAACTGATCATGACTGTAAGTGGAAACATTTAAGGAAAAGTTTTGTCTCCTGCTGCCAGGAGATATTATAAACTTGACTGTATCATACCATGAGAAAAACTCATTCTTTTCTTCAAAATGCACTTGCTTAAATCATTTTTATGGCAGGCTCTTGATGTAATATTCTTCAATATTTAAGAAATGTCATTGTTAACTGAGCATTTATTTCTCCTTGATAGGTTGTTGGACCTGATACGATGACACCAAATAATATAATGCATTCTTCTCCTGGGCAAGACAAAGCCCTATGTTTGATGGATTCTTCTTCTACTATTCCCGATGGGCCTGGAAATTCTCAAGGTAAGCACAATGTATTATTTGTATTATGACATTGATTTGTGTAATGTTTAATTGAATGTACTGGATCCCACATTTTCCCACATCCAATACAGTATCTAGTTTCATCTCATATTTATTTTATCTCAAACTTTTTTCAATAACAAATCAAATTTGCTATTTAATGAATGAAAATGCAGACAAAGCATTTCAACCTGACAAAATGCTTTTCATCAAGTTCCTATACTTCACATGTATTTTTCTTATACTTACATTACTTACTTGTACTCATAATATTTATTTTCTGTAATTGTTTTTAGGAAACTCAAGCTCAAAGGATGAGCCAAACACCCAAGACAAGAATGATTTGAGCCTCCAGGGTGAAGAGCTAAAGCCCCCGAAGGAGGCCTCAGAGGCTCCAGACTGGAAGAGGGCCACTGGGCTCGGGCATGACAGCAAGTCCCCAGACACCCTACAGGACCATCTGACCGAGCTCCAAAGGCTCCAGCAGCAACAACAGCAGCTCTCAGTCTCTGATCGGCATGTCTATAAATATCGCTGCAACCACTGTAGCCTTGCCTTCAAGACCATGCAGAAGCTTCAGATACATTCCCAATACCATGCCATCAGAGCAGCCACGATGTGTAGCCATTGCCAACGCAGCTTTAGGACATTCCTGGCCCTCAGGAAGCACTTGGAGAATGGACACCCTGAACTGAGTGAGGCTGAGGTGCAGCAACTCATAGGGAGCTTGCCACTGAATGGAGACATTACTGAGAGTGAAGCTAGGGCCTTGGAGGAAGCTCAGGCCTTTGAACATGACTTGGACAAAGATGATGAAATGGACCAGGAGGAGAAGCCCAGTCCTACAGGAAGTGACAGCAGCTCCTTGCTTGATGATATGGGAGCAGAACCAAAACGAACCCTACCCTTCAGAAAAGGGCCTAACTTTACCATGGAGAAATTTCTAGATCCATCCCGCCCCTACAAGTGCACAGTGTGCAAGGAGTCTTTTACCCAAAAGAATATCCTCCTTGTACACTATAACTCAGTTTCCCACCTGCACAAGCTAAAAAAGGTCCTCCAAGAAGCCTCAAGCCCTGTACCACAAGAGACAGGGAACAGCATTGACAACAAACCATTTAAATGCAATATTTGCAATGTTGCCTACAGCCAAAGCTCGACACTTGAGATTCACATGAGGTCCGTGCTACACCAGACCAAAGCCAGAACAGCCAAAAGTGAAACAAGCAGCAGCAGCATGTCCGGAACTAGTGGTCCAGTGCCAGCAAAGAGCCCAGCCCCATCTGCACAAGGGAACAGCAACAACCAAGACACTGCTAGAAGTGGAACACCCTCTGCTAACAAAGAAAACACTGTGGAAGCCAAAGAATCCAGCAGTAGTAACAATACAAAACAAAGCACGACTACTGATCATATTTCGGCTCAGGCAAGCAGCCACCAGGCAGCACAGTCGCCGGCCCAACTACAGATGCAGCTTCAACATGAGCTCCAGCAGCAGGCTGCTTTCTTCCAGCCTCAGTTCCTTAACCCAGCTTTCTTCCCCCACTTTCCTATGACTCCAGAGGCACTGTTGCAGTTCCAACAGCCCCAGTTCCTCTTCCCCTTCTACATCCCAGGGGCCGAGTTCAACCTCAGCCCAGAGTTGGCCTTGCACTCAGCAGCTGCTTTTGGAATGCCTGGCCTCGCTGGATCTTTTCTAGAGGACTTGAAGCAGCAGATGCAGCAGCAGCACCAGTTGCAGCAGGCTCAGCAACAAGCTCAGCAGCAGCAACAGCAGCAGCAACAGCAGCAGCAGCAGCAGCAGCAGCAGCAGCAACAACAGCAGCACTCACAGCTTCAGCAGCATAAAAATCAACAACTGCAGAACCACAAACCCAAAGTGGAGCCCAGCACTGTGTCAGTCTCTGAGATTCATTCTCGGGATGCAGAAGACCACCTAGATAAACGAGAGAATAGTGCAAAAATGGAGAACGGAGGTGATGCAGTCAATGATGGATCAAAAGACAACAAAGATTCAAAAAAAGCGAAGTTCTCAGAGCCATTGATTCCACCTCCGCGTATTGTATCTGGAGCCAGGGGAAATGCGGCTAAGGCCCTATTAGAGAACTTTGGATTTGAACTGGTTATTCAGTACAATGAGAACAGACAGAAAAACCAGAAAAAGAACAAAGATGGGATTGAACAAGTGGAGATGAACACTGATAAGCTTGAGTGTGGAATGTGCGCAAAGCTGTTTTCCAACATGCTTATACTAAAAAGTCACCAGGAGCATGTACACAGCCAATTTTTCCCTTATGTTGAGCTAGAGAAGTTTGCCCAACAGTACAGAGAGGCCTATGACAAACTTTACCCCATTAACCCTGCTTCACCTGAGACTCCACCACCACCACCTCCTCCACCTCCACCTCCAGCTCCTGCCCCAGTAACATCTTCCCAGCCTCCTATTATGTCAATGACCAAAGCACAAAACCCAGCCCCATCACCTGTTCCTGCTCAACACCAGACTCCTCACCAGCCTTCTCACCAGGTGCCGGCGCCCCAGCCTGCACCCCCTCCTCCACCTCCTCCTGCTCCCTCTGCACCCCAACAGGTACAGCTTCCTGTCCCCCTAGATTTGCCACTATTCTCCCCTTTAATGATGCAATCTGTCCAACACCCAGGCCTTCCCCCACAGCTTGCCCTCCAGCTGCCTACCATGGACTCTCTGTCAACAGACCTCACACAGCTTTGCCAGCAGCAGCTGGGCCTCGATCCAAACTTTCTCCGCCAGTCCCAGTTCAAGCGACCAAGGACACGTATCACTGACGACCAGTTGAAAATCCTCCGTGCCCATTTTGACATTAACAACTCCCCTAATGAGGAACAGATTCAGGAAATGTCAGAAAAGTCTGGCCTGCCCCAGAAAGTTATCAAGCATTGGTTCCGTAATACCCTCTTCAAAGAAAGGCAGCGAAGCAAAGACTCTCCTTACAACTTCAGTATCCCGCCTATGACCACCTTGGAAGATATACGAATTGAACCACAGCTCAATGCGCTGGAATACTACAGATCTGATGCAACCATGAACAAGAGGTCCTCCAGGACCAGATTCACTGATTACCAACTGAGAGTACTTCAAGATTTCTTTGACACTAATGCCTACCCAAAGGATGACGAGATTGAGCAGCTGTCTACTGTGCTCAATCTCCCCACTCGTGTCATTGTGGTGTGGTTTCAAAATGCCCGCCAGAAAGCTCGCAAGAGCTATGAGAACCAGGCAGATTCTAAAGACAATGAGAAGAAAGAGCTGACAAATGAGCGTTACATCCGAACCAGCAACATGCAGTACCAGTGTAAAAAGTGCAACATTGTGTTCCCACGTATCTTCGACCTTATTACCCACCAGAAAAAGCTGTGTTACAAGGATGAGGATGAGGAAGGAAATGAGGACAACCACTCTGAGGAGTATATAGATTCTGGAGAACAGGGGCCAGCAAAGACA
Organism: Cyttopsis rosea; assembly: GCA_900302355.1. Classification (NCBI taxonomy): domain Eukaryota; kingdom Metazoa; phylum Chordata; class Actinopteri; order Zeiformes; family Parazenidae; genus Cyttopsis; species Cyttopsis rosea. The sequence continues at coordinate 4,517 of OMKR01000583.1, forward strand.
ACCCAAGCTACCCCAGAGCCACCCAGGCAGCTCCAGGCAACTACTACAAACTCTGGTTCAAACTCCCCTCTGATGCCCTCTCCCCGCCCTACTGTGGGAAAGACCTCCCCCAAGCCAGAGATACCCCCTGAGACGAAACCTAAACAGACTGAGACTGCACCCTCACCTGTGATTAAGGCACTGCCAGACCCAAGACCATCCAAGGCCTCTACCCCTCAGCCACCACCGCAGAAACCTCCCCAGCCACAGATGTCAAGGCCCCATTCCCAACCGCAATCAGCTGCAGTACCCTCAAGCCCCCTTTCACTGGCACTCTCCTCACTTACCAATAGCCTCCCTCACCAGATGCTTCAGTACCAATGTGATCAGTGTAAGATTGCTTTCCCCACTGTAGAATTGTGGCAAGAGCACCAGCATATGCATTTCCTGGCTGCTCAAAATCAATTCCTTCACTCCCAGTTTCTGGAAAGGCCTCTTGATATGCCATATATGATATTTGACCCCAATAATCCCCTCATGGCAAGCCAGCTGTTATCCGGAGGGCTCTCTCAAATGCCCTCTCAGAGCAACTCTGGACCAGGCTCTGCATCAGGCTCAGGGGCAATGAAAAGGAAACTAGATGAGAAGGAGGATAATCCAAATGATAAAGATGGTGGAAACAGTAGTGAAGAACAACACAGAGACAAACGCTTGAGAACCACCATTACACCTGAACAACTGGAGATTCTTTATGACAAATACCTGCTTGATTCTAACCCAACACGCAAAATGCTAGACCACATTGCAAGAGAGGTGGGCCTGAAAAAGAGAGTTGTGCAAGTGTGGTTCCAGAACACTCGTGCAAGAGAGAGGAAGGGGCAGTTCAGAGCTATAGGGCCCTCACAGTCTCACAAGAAATGTCCCTTTTGCAGAGCACTATTTAAGGCTAAATCAGCTCTTGATAGCCACATACGGTCTAGACACTGGCATGAGGCTAAACAGGCAGGCTTCAGCTTGCCCCCAAGCCCTGTGATGAATCAAGACAATGAAAGAGGAGAAAGTCCAAATAAGTACAATTTCCTTGAGTTCCCACAGCTGCCTACTAAGACAGAGCCAAATGAGTATGAGCTGCCAGCTGCATCCTCAACTCCTGTTAAACCATCTGAGACACAGTTAAAAAACTTCTTGAGCCCTTCATCCTTAAAAGCAGAAAATTGTGATGAAACCGACGGGCCTAATATGAATTCTGCAGAGATCTTATCTTATGACCTCAACAAGGTGGACTTTGATGAGACATCATCGATCAACACTGCCATTAGCGATGCGACAACTGGAGATGAGGGCAACAACAATGAGGTTGAGAGCCTCACAGCCAATGGCGGTGACAAGCTGTGTGACAACAAAAGCTACCATGCCCCAAGTTCTGATGGGGGTGATGACAGGTTTCAGTTCAGCATGGTGAGCCCTTCCCTTAGCTTCTCTGGGAAAGACTGTGATATTTATTTCAGCTCCAGAGATGATGACTTAGATGAAAGCAATGACAGGAGTGAATCATCAAGCTTAGCTGATCCCAGCTCTCCTAGTCCATTTGGAGGGGGTAACCCCTTCAAGTCTGGAAAAGGAAGCATTAGTGGAGATAGACCAGGCCACAAACGTTTCAGGACCCAGATGAGTAACCTGCAATTGAAGGTCCTAAAGGCATGTTTCAGTGACTACCGCACTCCAACAATGCAAGAGTGTGAGATGCTGGGCAATGAGATTGGACTCCCCAAGCGTGTAGTCCAGGTGTGGTTCCAAAATGCCCGAGCTAAAGAAAAGAAGTTCAAGATAAATATTGGAAAGCCATTTATGATAAGTCAAGGGTCCCCAGAAGGGCCTAGGCCTGAGTGTACTCTGTGCGGTGTAAAGTACACTGCCCGGATGTCTGTCCGTGACCACATTTTCTCCAAACAGCACATTGCCAAAGTGCAAGAAACTCTGGGGAACCAGGTGGACAGAGAAAAGGACTACCTAGCACCGACCACTGTCCGTCAGCTGATGGCCCAGCAAGAGCTGGACCGCATGAAAAAGGCTGGCGAAGGACTTGGTTTGCCTGCCCAGCAGCAGACTGCAGTGGACAACAGTAATGCACTTCATGGTCTCAGCCTGCCAACAGGCTACCCAGGAATCTCTGGCCTACCACCAGTCCTCCTTCCTGGGGTCAATGGGCCATCATCACTTCCCGTTTTCCCACCCAACACACCTGGTGAGTTAGTATGACAAACAGCATACAGTATATGAGTGGTGGCTTTATAAACTGAGCTTTAACATGCACAAAACAAAGATTATTTTATTCTACTCTACTACTGTCCATTCCATATCACAGTGATCTTTGTGAGAATAGTCATATTTTTTACTATAAACAATGTTGGGTTGTGTTGACAGATTTAGCGCATGCATAAATTTAGTATCATTAAAGTTGGGTTGCTAACTGATGATTCATCAGTTTACTTCAATGTTTCTGTTTCTGTTTGTTTTTTCCCCTTATTGTAGGTTTGGTATATTTTAATTCTTGTATTGGCCCAGTAAATTACCATAAAGCGCATGTGACAGTTTTGATCCATAACAAAATCTAAAAAGAGAAAATGGGGTTAAGGGTCAGTAAATCACAAAAGAAACATCGCCATCTTGTCATTCAAACAAATTTCCATAGTGATTTGGGATTGAATATTTGAATATTGAATATCTCCATATTTATATACCACTGTATTTCAGCTTTAGCGTCTCCCGGTGCTGGCATGCTTGGGTTCCCTACACCAGCCACCCCCTCTCCTGCCATGTCTCTCAGCACTACCCCAACCAAGACTCTTCTGCAGACTCCTCCTCCTCCACCACCTCCTCCTCCTCCTGTTCCCTCCACACCCCTGGCAGCAGTTAATCACACAGAGCAGCAAGGTAAAGATTCAGAGAGAGACAGCAGCAAGAAACCAGGGGATAGGCCACCTCAAATGAGCGTCAAGGAACGAGAAAACGAGAGCGACTTGCGCCCAGAGACCCCCAGCGTGGTAAAGAAAAGGGAGAAACCACCTCCAGCTCCCGGAAAACCAGGAAGTGAGGCCTTGCTGGATGCTGCTCAGCTGCAGGCACTTCAGAACGCCCTTTGCGCTGGTGACCCCAGCTCCTTTTTGGGGGGCCAGTTCCTGCCCTACTTCCTTCCTGGGTTCCCCAACTGCTTCTCACCTCAGTTGCCACGAGGGGTCCAAACCGGAGGCTACTTCCCACCATTGTGTGGGATGGAGAACCTGTTTCCTTATGGCCCGGCCGCCATCCCACAAGCTGCCATGGCTGCTGGTCTGTCCCCCTCGGCTCTCCTGCAGCAGTACCAGCAGTACCAACAGTCCCTCCAGGATTCATTACAGAAGCAACAACAGCAGCAGCAGAAGCAGCTTGAGCAACAACACAAGCGACAACAGCAGCAGCAGAAACCAACCCCTGTGAAGGCATCCCAGAGTGTGCAGAGCACCACCGCCACCAGCTCCTTCAAACCAAAAGAAGCTATGGAGACTAAGGGTGACACCAACAAAGGCGCTTCAACAGAAAGCACAAAAGAAGAACCGAAAACAGATACCAAAAGTACTACAGATTTCCCAGATGCTTTTATCATACCATCTGTGAAGCATGAGTTTATATGCAGGAAGTGCCAGATGATTTTTGCTGACGAAGATTCAGTGGTGCGTCATCAGAAGTCCTTCTGCTACTACGGACATCCTTTTACTGACCCGCAAGAGACAGTGCTTCGAAAGGCAGTGAGCAAATACACCTGTGTCGCCTGCAATGTGGTTGTTAATGGGAACGAAGCACTTGGCCAACACCTTCAGTCGAGCTTGCACAAAGAGAAAACAATCAAACAAGCAATGAGAAATGCCAAAGAGCATACTAGATTATTACCTCACTCTGTCTGCTCCCCTACTCCTAACACCACATCTACCTCGCAGTCTGCAGCTTCTTCTAATAACACCTTTCCTCATCTCTCTCGCTTGTCCATGAAGTCCTGGCCAAATGTCCTGTTCCAGGCCACCACAGCCCGGAAAGCTGCTTCCTCTTCCTCCCCGTCTGCCTCTCCTCCCCCCCCACTCTCCTCACCTTCAACGGTTACCTCAACTTCCTGCAGCACCTCAGGGGTTCCAACCTCACTACCCACCGAGAGTTGTTCAGATGAGTCTGACAATGAGCTAAGCCAGAAGCTGGATGACTTAGATAACGCGTTGGAGGTCAAGGCTAAGCCCGCCTCTGGCCTAGACGCGAGCTTCAGTAGTATCAGAATGGATATGTTCAGTGTGTAGGAGTGAAAAAAGGATCCCTTGCTTATAGAAAAAATAAGACTTTTTAAACTGCAGTTCCAAAGTTTCTCTTAACCCAAAAAATTACAGTACCAAATGATTGACTCAGGATTGTTTTTCCCATATTGATATGCTGGCAAGATATTGATTGATTTTTGTTATGGACAGAACTGTTGCAGATGCTTGACTGAGCTTATATTGTATACAAAAACATGGAGTAGGAAAAAATCCCACAGGCTCCCTTGGGGGGGCTTGTTTCAAGCCAAAAACTCTCACGATAGCAAATTGCACCTCAGCTGGATTGTTTTCCAAATGCTAGCATGTACTGTATGGGATGACGATCCAAAACCCTCAAAGAGAATCTCTCTTAGTTTAGATAGGTGTAATTCAGTAGCTTTAAATTCTCAGGTCAGAACATAACATTTCTCATTTGTTAAAGCAGCAACAAGCCTGGGTACACTTGGCTTATAACCAAAACATGTCGAGCTTTATCAGACGCATTTCCTTGATGTGTATAGAGTACCAAGAGACAATATAACTGTTACAATGGACGATGTGCATATCCTTTTAGTTTTTGCCCTACATAGACAGTATGGTTTTGCCACTGAGGGAATTTAGAATGGTGAAGTTAATGTGTATGATGCCCCTGTGTTTGCCAGTTTGTATTACAACAAGCTGTATCTATTTCCCACCCCTTTTTTTCTTGTAGAATATACTAATCTGTGCCAACTCTTACCTTCTCACTTTTACCTCTGTTCACACCCTTTTCTGAAGAGGTAATAACTCTAGTTTTGATAGACTGTTGAGGATTATGTGAATATAACATGTTTCATTTGTGAATTGCTGTACTGTTACGGTACCTGCTTGTGTCTGGACTATAGTGCACTTATTTTGTCTTTTTAATATTATTTGGGTAGGCCATTTGTTAATTTAATAGATTTTTTTTTTCTGTTTGTACGTACGTATGTGTTTTGTTTTAATTATTATTTGTGTCTGTTGCAGCAGCATATTGGTCCATATTTGTTACAGGATTGATAACCTAACAATCTAGAGACCTATTTAACATCCATGAAAGTAGTACTGTATACTTGAAACTGTAAAGGTACAAGTTGGTCACGGTTAAAACAAAAAAAACGGTATGAATATTTGCTCTACGTTTGCAAATATGCTGCTTTAAAAAGGGGACAACAGCATTTGTTTTTGTATATTGAAACATTTTCATGTGCTTGTAGGACTGACAACAGTGTTACACCTATACACTGCACTAGTGCATAGGTCATTGTCCTCCCATCAATTTTTGGGCACTTCTGTTGATCTACAATTAAAGTCAATATTTTGGTTTTTCCACATTTCAACATTACAAAGTATTACCTTACAAAATTTGCTGCTAGTCTTTTTTTTCTTCTTTTTCTTTTTTTCTTTTTTTTTTCTTTTTTTGCTTGCCATAATTCTCTCAACATTTTCCAGTCAAAATACTGATCCATGAATTGCTTTGCTTTGCTTTTTGTATGTGGGTTTTTGTTTTTATTTTTATTTTGCTGTGGAACTAAGAATGTGAAAGCTGTCAAAGGGTGTTCAATTTTTTTAAGAATCACTTTCTAGTTTGGTAATTAAACCAATGTGATTCATTCCAAAGTAACAGAAGGCTATTTGTATGAAAGAAAAAGGCTTGTGAACAAAGAAAGCTAAGCTGTTGTACATATTCGTAGTTGGCTGTGCATGGTACAAATTTATTAATATGAAGAAATGCAAAAATGTATTGCTTTTGGTATTTCCTATTCTGAGATGAGCAAGTAGCATGTAATGCAACTGTTTGACAGGTTAAATCAAATCATGCTTAGTTATTGTTTCAAACGATGAAATCAAGTAACATTTCCTCCTATGTTTTGTTATTGTACAGGTGTTTTTTTTTATTTGTTCAAAGTTTAAAACAAAAATGTCATTTTTTAACTTTTCCGTGTGAGCTTTTTAAATGTTCTTATTTGAATTTTTAGTATTTTAACATTTACTTTAATTCTGAAGACACTTTTCGATTGTGTTTCATAAGAGACATCCTGGCCTCCCAAGGTGCAATTCTGCCATTGTACAAACATAAGCGACTGTCCTAATTCCAAAGGCTTTCTCAACTCTGGCTTTTTGCCTTTCCCCACTTTGTGGCTCAGCATTGAAAGACTGAACTGTCCGCTGGCATCACGCGCTACGATGCCCGCACTCGACAGGACGCTTCCCACGCTAAGGACTGGTAAAAGCTAACAAACCAACAAAAAGGATGGTCCAACAATATAACTGTACATAGTAATTGCAACTGCACAGCAGCCAAAAAGAAAAAAAAAGAACTTTTTAAAAAAAAATGGATGGATTGTGTCATGTTTATGGGGACAGCCTTCAAAAGGTTGAAATTGGAGTTGTTCTTCTGGATGTCAAAAGGGATTTTCACGGCGCAATCATATCCTACACAATATGTACTCTTCAACATCTGGGTTACATAGGAAATGCACCCTGAGGTTTTAATAAGAAGAAGCCCCTATGGCTAAAACTTTAAATAAACTAAACCAAAAATGTTATTGATGTTTTATATATAGAGAGTAGTCGCATTAGTTTTTGTTACTGTACTGTTTGAGGTCTCAACTGTACCGTATCACGGTAATAACATGGTTTTGAAACCTTTTTTTTTTTATTTTGTCACAGACCTGTTGTCATAGTTGAAATGACGTTTATTGTAGATGGTATTTGAACAACTTCTGGAAATAGTTCATCAAGTATGTTTGTTGCTCATTGTTGTGATACATTAAAAACTGTATCTGCAAACCACTTTTATTTCACGGGATATCTCTTTATTTCCTTTTCCGTTTTCTTGGACACAAACATAAACACAACATCAGGCTTCATTGTGATTTGTTGTTTGTCATAACATTACATTCAGCCCACAGCATTCACATATAAAATCCCACAGAATTGTCAAGCATTTTATTTTTATTTTTACCATTTTCATAGCGATTGTATTTGCAGAAAGAGGCACGACATGTATAGTGTTTTGGACAAAGGTGGAGGCAATCGTTCATTTCCGATTATTCCATTTCACAACTCCTTGGCCAGTAGAGTCTTAAAATGTATATTATTGACAACTCATTTTGGCTTTAATGGAAGAACAATGGCTATAACAATGGCTTTGCCAATGAAAGCCATTGTCCTAGCCTCATATCTATAAGAGAAAATACTGATGTGTATATTTATTTGGATATCTAGTGTCTACAACCTTTTAACCAAGGCCATATAACCACTGCAGTATTGATAGTTTTGGCTATTTTCCATGTTATTGTGCAGTCTGTGCTGCTCTTACTCAAAACTGATACACAGGGTTAAGGGGCTTTCACATTGGATGCGCCCTGCGCGGTGCAGCGGCAAATACTCTAGAAACTAGAAGTGAAGCAGACAAGAAGTACCTGTGCAATATGGAGGAGAAGCTGATTTAAGCGGTGTCCGAAATCCCGCTTCCTTGCGGATTTATCGGGACCTGGGTAGGAAAGCCCCGTCATGGAAGCAGGTTTCCTACCAAACCATTTCTAACCAGCGTTAAAATAATAATAATACCTTAAACACTATTCCTGTTGCAGAAGTAATGACAGCAGTCTAATTTTCATACCATTCGATAATTTATTTCAGAAGATATAAGATATAACGAGTAATCCCCCCCTCACACGGGGTGATGCATGCTGCACCGCACGTCCAATGTGAAAGCCCCTTTATATTTGAGTGTCCACTAATTTTGGGTCTGATCAATTTTCACCATAGACTCCTTCCATTAGTGGGGAAAAAGGGCCACACTCAGAGAGTGAAGACGGGGGGAGAATACATTGAATTATTTCCTTAAAATTTGTGAAGTGCTTTTCAAGTTATCTGCACCATTCTGCAATTCACAGAATAAGAAAAAACAGCACAATACCTGTCATTTATTCAGGCTTGAGTCCATTTTAAGATTTCAACCAAAAAAACATTTTTTGGTTCTCTATGTGGGGTCTATACAAGATAAAACACTCAGGAAAGAAAGCTATGCAATTGTGTTTTGTACAGTATCTATAATTAATTGGTCACTTTAGAGGCAAAATGATGCTTTGTAAACCCCCCCACCACCACCACCACCCTTACACTGGCTTTCAAAATTCTATTAGAGGTGAAATGGTCCCCGGTGCAAGGCGGGGGGGTAACCTTTTAGATGCGGGACTCAACCCGCCGCCGTCACATTAAAAATTGCACATCAGGAAGCGGCTTGACACAATATATCACACCCTGTCAGTGGGATGTGGTGGCCACCAGTGTCAGGGTCATGGAGAAACCTGACATTCACAAGTCATTAAACTCACCTAATGAAATCTCACACGGGGGCCAAAAGGAAGGGCGAAAAAGATGGAGGGTGGATTTTTTTATTTTTTTTTCTCTTCCACTCCCGGCAGAATGCGTCCGGCCTTCATTGTTTCGCTCAAAGTGTA
>OMKR01000584.1:0-12691 GCA_900302355.1 Cyttopsis rosea
ATCCCCGCAGTAAACATGCACTCTGTAAACATGCACTGTGTGTTCCCTTTCAGAACCATGGGACCACTGCTCGATGGGAGCAAAGCGTGTTTTCTGCCTCAGTGATGCTGTGTGTACCGTGAGTCAGTAACAGTACGAGTGCCGGCGACACGTCTGCGATGGAGGTGGTTCCCAGGAAGATCCTCTGAATCCCACCGACGCACCTGGCCTCAGCTCCGTCGCATGCGCAGAATATGATGGAAGACTCACCAAGCCCGACTCCAAGTCACCGAAACAACGTTCTCAATCTCCACCATCACCCCCCTTACACCCGCACGGCCGCGCACACCGTCACCGCTTCTAGCGCGACCTCCAGGACCTGACAGAGATACTCGAGTCAGAAGAGATTGTTGGGTGAGAAAGATTCCAGGATGTTTGTGAACTTCCGTCGGATACGCAAGTGCCAGTGTGTGCAGCTGATGACCACATGCCTGGTGCTGTCGCTGATGATGGTCTGCTGGGAGCAGCTGGATAACGGCGTAGTCAGCCACGTTAAATCCTACTCTTACCGCTACCTGGTCAACCGCTACACCTTCATCAATAAGAGCTTCACCATCCCTCGAGAAGAAGCCCAGAGCTTTAGCAACTTCCTTTACCTGCTGGACCATCCGAATAAGTGCAAAGGGCAGGATGTCCTCCTCCTGCTCTTTGTCAAAACCTCCCCAGAGAACACCCAGAGGCGGAAGGCCATCAGATCCACCTGGGGTAATGAGACCTACATACGCAATACCCTCGGGGTAACTGTCAAGGTGGTGTTTGTCTTAGGGGCACCCATGACCAAGCCAGAGCAGCTCTTGTGGAATAAAAGGGATGAGGTGGGCCTCCAGGGTGAGCTCCTCCGTGAGGATCTCCTCAACGGGGATTTGATCCAGCAGGACTTTATAGATTCCTTTCACAACCTGACTCTGAAACTGATCATGCAATTTCATTGGGCACACACCCGCTGTCCCCATGCAAACTTCCTCATGACAGCTGATGATGATATCTTTGTCCACATGCCTAACCTGGTTAACTACTTACAGGACATGGCTAGGAAGGGGGTGACAGACTTTTGGATCGGTCGCGTGCACAGAGGGGCACCACCGATCCGACGTAAGGACAGCAAATATTATGTGCCCTTCGAAATGTACCAGTGGTCGTCTTACCCTGACTACACAGCAGGGGCGGGGTATGTGGTTTCCAAGGATGTGGCAGACAAAATATACCAAGCCACTCTTACTCTTAATGCCTCGATCTACATAGATGACGTTTTCATGGGGATATGCGCCAACGCCATGGGTGTCTCACCACAGGAGCATGTCTATTTCTCAGGGGAAGGCAAGGCACCCTATCACTTGTGTATCTATGACCAGATGATGACCTCCCATGGACATATAGAGGATATCTATGACCTATGGAAGGTAGCGACACATCCACAGGTTAAACAGAGGACCTCTGGACTTGCTGGGAGGCTGTATTGCACAGCAGTGAAACTTGCTCTCCTTTGTCAACCCTATCACTTCAACACTTACCCCTGCAAGGCAGCCTTTTTGTAGTACCTTGTGAGCTTTCAATGTGTGACTTTGTGGTTTTTGTGTGTGAGTATGTGTGTATACGTGTGTACTGTATGTGGGCGTATGTGTGTATGCGTGTGTATGCTGAGCAGTTTTAACGCACAAGCTAACAAGGGTTACAGCCAGGGACCCCAGCCCATTGGCCAAAAAACTTTGAAATAAGGTAATTTCTGTATAACATTAGATGAAATTAGGAGCCCTTAATGTTTTATTTTCAGATAGAGTTATAGTGGGTTGTTGATGACACAATGATGTTGGGCTGGGATGGCATACAGAGGTTACTAATGCTTGTTATTCTACTGTGAAGCATCCGTTTTCCAATTCTATGGTGATTGCATTTTTCTCTGCGGCCCGCACAGCTACAATTAAGTTGGTTTACAGGTTTGTCTCAAGGGCAGGGCTTATCATCTATAGCATGCCATTCTCATTGTGCACTGTTGTGTTGGTTGGTTTGCATTGTACGACATTACGATGTGTTGCAAACAACAGCAGCCTACATATTTGTGCCGTGTCTGTAGCATCTTTATTTATATGGATGTGGAAACAGGAATTTAAACTTGTTACTTCTGTGATACTCATAATTTCAATTTCAAAATAAGTTTTCTCTTATATATAATATATAATATGCCATCGAGTAACTTAGTCCACAAAGAATTTACTGTTACAATAAGAAATTATGTGATCATTACTGTTATTATTACCTCAGTGCTTTCAGTTCCTACAAATCGATTGAAAGATTGGAGGCAGTGCTCGGCGTCGCTCAAGGTGAAGAGATAATCTCGTACTGTAAATGTGGGATCAAAAAGACATCGCCCGCAGCGTAAAGAAATACACTGAAGGCGATGTGTTGGAATGTTTTATTATTTCCCATCTATTCCAACTAACATCCCTGACACTGCATCGTTTGCTCCGACACTGCTGTGGGGTGAATTGTCAAAGTATACCTTTCTCTGTGATTAAAGACAAAGTTTTCTTTACACCCATTTGGAATTATTCTCATCAAGATTGCCCTGTCGACATTCCCTTGCCAACGTATATAACAAAATACAAAAGAGCACCGAAAACCATTTGACATTTCTTGATAAACATTAAAGCACCTTCAGGAGTTCTCGTCGGCCGTTTATAAGTGTCACGTAGGTCTGCAAGCGTCAGAGCTAAAACCGTCTCCGTGTCATGTTGAGATGCAAAATTCTACACGGTGGAAGAAAGTACAGGCCCTGGGCGTAGGATGCTGCTCGGGTTGCAATGTTTGGATTTTAGTGCAGTAATATCTGTTAAGTTTTAAATAGTTTGAAACCCAAAAAGAAAGTTAGAACAAAACAACCCATTATCATCGACCAAGTCCGATGTTTAAGTTTTTTAACTTTTTAATTGTTTGGTAATTTGTCATGTCATAAAAGGGCTTTATAATTGTATATTGATTTGGGTACTTATGTTTTTGTTAATGAAACAGTACGAACAACAATAATGAGCTAGAATAGTTGGGATAGTAGTGGTCAAATTTCTGGTTGATTAATGATTATACTAGGCAAGGTCTTCCTCTGCAGGCTGCTGAAGTGTTTATGTGGCAGGGAACTTCAGCTTTCAGTGACTTCGCTGGCACGACTATTCAAACTATAATCTTACTCCAGAGGCGTCACTCCATCTTACATTATATGGTGTCAGTGTTGTCATAATAGAAATAATCACCCAATTTCACGTGACGTGACCAGGATATGCATTGAATTCCCTTGTAATAACTAACTTTTGGATTAAAGAAAATGTCCATATTCATGCAGGAGCCCTGTCGTACATAATAAAATCTACCACAACAGTGTTTGGAAAAAGGCTATTATTTTCTTTACAATAATTATATTTTTCAAAAGTTGTATGAGGCAAATAGTCCAAAGGATTAGGTTAACAGTGATAACGTTGGATCATGTCGTTAAAGCTGTGCTTTCGCTTGGTGGCCACGCCTTAGGCCGACTAGCAACGCAAGCCACTGTTTGCAGGTGACTGTTTGCTCCATCTAAATGGCGATGGAACGAGTGATCCAACACCAACTCTCTTTGTAAGAATCCATCTGCCAAACATAACAGCTACAAGCTTCAATCCTTGCATGTTTTTTCCACTCGAGTCTCGCCATGGCAACAGTGTAGACCAGCCAGAGTGGGTCACAGTGAGACACAAGGCTCATTAGTGCCGCACTGGATATGTGCAGTGAGACCACACTCAACAGTTTATTACGGGCAATTCTAATTCTATTTACGGCCGGGCATTAACGGAGCCTAACATTTTGAATACAGTACATACTATGCATACCTCAGCATTATATTTTCTCTGGAATTTTCCATCTGAAATACAATACCAAAGTCATGTTCAGCAGGAGATTTTCTCCCCTGGCTGGGGCCTCTGCAAAAAAGTAATCACTGTCATCACCGAGGGAGGCATCTAGCACGACCCTCCGTGCTGACGCCACTCATACCTCGGTGAGCTGTCGCTGAAACCATAATAACTGCAGCTCATCAAGAGCCAGCGGTCTCCAGCTTCAAAAGAGAGTTCGGTTCAATGTTCACATAGCTGCTCTCACATCAAAATATTTTGTTTTTTCTGTTTGAAGTTACCCAAGAATATGGCTGGAATATGGTGTCAGGATTTGCTGATCTCCAAAGCTGTGTTTCCAAGGCAACCTCAAAAAAGGAATAATAGTCCACAGAGGCTTTTTATTTCATTTTATTTTTATGGCAGGTGCCTACATTTGTTTGTTGAACTGAACTGTTTTTACTCATATTCCTTTGTTGTTTCACATCTTTAACATACTTGGCTCTAAATAAAGGTTCAGAAATTTGCAAATCTTTCATACCTCATTGTCATGTCACTTAAATGCTCAGGTCGCACCAAAAACACAAGGACCTATTTTGTTTAATGTCTCCAAGACATGGGACCTGGATAATTACACTGGGTTGTCTAAAGGTCTAAAAACAGAACAATTCAATGATAGGTTCACGATTTTTCAGTGAAGGTCTTCTCGACAACAGCAGCCTACATATTTGTGCCGTGTCTGTAGCATCTTTATTTACATGGATGTGGAAACAGGAATTGAAACTTGTTAATTTTGTGATACTCATACATACATACATCTTATATATAATATATAATATGCCATCGAGTAACTTGGTCCACAAAGAATTTACTGTTACAATAAGAAATGATGTGATCATTACTGTTATTATTACCTCAGTGCTTTACACTGGGTTGTCAAGTCTAAAAACAGAACAATTCAATGATAGGTTCGTGATTTTTCAATGAAGCAGCCTACATATTTGTGCCGTGTCTGTAGCATCTTTATTTACAGAATATGGATGTGGAAACAGGAATTCCATAGGGTCGCGATTTTTCAATGAAGGTCTTATTAAAATGTTGGTTCCTATCATTAACCTTGCTGAATGTTTTACTATTGAGAAACATAAAAAGTTTGATTTGAATTTTTTTTTATTTAACATGTTAAATCTCCCTTTCTAAAATGTGTAAACGTGTATTATTTACCTATTATGTCTTGAGTAATACAGAGCGTAACACTGTCTACAGCAGGAAGCTGCACTACACTCTTGGTCACATTTGCAGAAGTGCAAAAGTGACCATGACCATTCCTGTTTCGATAAGGAGATTTTAAATTCAACATTTGATTAAATTAAATGCAGAAAAGCATTCAGTGAGGTTGTGCTGTGAACAGTATAAATGATGGGAACCAACACTTTAATATAAAAAATGGAGAACACGTCCTATGTTTCTTCTTTGTCCCTTGGGTGAAAAAATAATTAAACTGACTTCGGATAATTTGGGAGTCAAATAACAAATTTAAAAATAGTTTTGAACAGCATAAGCTACCATGGCCAATTATGGCCTCAGCGGACCTGTAAGACGTACAGACCTAAACCAGCTGGATACATGCAACACAGTGCAGCCACAACCCAATGCGTTGCCAAAAGTGTCAAATTAGTAAATGGCCTTTTAGTTATTTGTTTAAAGCAAAGGAAAAAACATTTTGTTATTTGACTCCTGCAGAAATGGTTTTGGTGAGATGGGGCATTTACCGCTCTCCTCAGGTAAGCAATGGCTCAACCAGTGCTGAGGACTCTTTAGCAAATTAAGCCAAATAGGAATATGTTTTCCATATTTACTTTATTTTTGACCATACTAACCAAAAGATCAGTAGTAATCAACACTCTGCTGGAGCCAGATCTGAACTCCCTCATGATCACATCACGCTCCTTCTGGTCACCACCCTGCTGCCAGAGAGAAAGACAAGTTAATACTGACGGTGAGACACTCTGGCAAATAGGAATGTTTTCCATACATGGAGAGAAGATACAACTCCTGTGCGATTCATTTTCTAAACGAACACACCGACCAATGTACTAGCAATGCCCCAAGGACAGGTTGCAATACCATGTTGGAAATAAACCTGAAGAGGGACAATGATTCAACGAACAACAATCATTCATCTTAACCCCAGAATGTGTAATTCAATGAAAAGGCCTCTAATGGCCTCTAAAGGTGGTGTGGGCAGTAGTGAGATCCTGCCCTCCTGTGGCAGAAGTACACATGCCAATCTGTTGAGCTTGCTCAATTATTTTCACTTCACTGAAAGAGAGGTGCAAACAAATGAATGAAGCAATTAAAAAAAACTATTTTTTAGAGTTAGAAAACAACTAACAAATTGCAAACTATATCTAAATGATGGTGCATTTTTTCCTCATTCATTTGTTTTGTAAATCAAGGGAATTTAATGACAGTGCATTTTAGTGCATTCGTGAGGCAAAAGCAATGGAAGAAAAGTTATTTAACAGAGCTGGTGTGAATATTTTTATATTAATATGATATTAAAACACAAGTCGTTTAATATAAAAAAAAATAGCTCAACACAAGACGTCTCCATAACATTAAAGTGGACAGGAAAAAGTAGACTTGAGCAGCAGTCCCCAGGCCCCTCCTGCAGCAGTTGGAGGTACAGGATTCCCAGGATGAAGTTTCTCTCGCAATACATGTGCTGACTCCCCACATTTTCTGGTACACCCTGCACTTCATTGGCAACAGCAATATGATTACCATTCATATTTTACACCAGATATAATGAGCAAGCATCTCATCCATGTGAATTCTTTGTGAAATGTGGATCCCACACAAATTAAAGGTACAATATGTCATTTCTGGCGCTCGGGGTCTCTCAATCAAAACAAGCAGCGTGGGATCATGGGAGTTGTAGTCTTCATTCGTCACACGTGCGCTTTACGGGGACTGAGTAATACAATTGTAGAGCACGAACAATGCGAACAATAGTGGAGTAGAAAAAAAAGTTTTGAAAAAAAAAAGTTATGGCGAGATCTCCGACGTCACATCCGGTGTCACTCCGGAAGTTCTAGCAGTAGAGAGACCCCTTAACAACATTAAAATTAGGGATTTCTCTGGGTTTGAAAATTGCTGGAAACATTTGGAATAGTGTAAGCACACAACTCAACAAAACATATGACATAGGCCGAGTCATTTTTTAGAAATTTTAATGTGGAAAAGTTACATATTGTACCTTTAACTGTAAACACGACCTGACGTCATCATAAGCGCCAACCCCCGTGTTATAGAAAGCTGTTCCATTGCAAACCCTAAAGCAAAATATATATATTAGTGTTTAGTGCTTCAATGCTTCTTACTGCTGCAACTATTAAGTGTCTCAAATCTAACACACAACATAAATATCTATTTTGTTGATATATTGATATTTTAAAAAACAGTCGCGACTCACCTGTGTTCCGCAGGTGAGTGACCAACGTTTCGCTGTAGTTCCTGCCATTGGCCAGCAGGGAGCGGTAGTGTGGCTTGCCATCGTTAAAGTGCTAGAATGACGCCGCATCGGTGAAGTAGCGTAGTATCCGAACACTGTAGTATGGGCAAATGCGGGACGTTACGGTGGTCAGCGTGTCCCACAATGCATTGCGAGAGCAAGATGCCGGTGCCTTTGGATCGTACGTCGACGCCATATTGGAGCGGGCAAGACCGGCCTGTAAAACATACGAGTAAAGGCGGGAGCTGCGGTTTTTCTGGATAAAAAGCACTATAACGCTTATATTTCTCAACCGGTTTCGATGGAAAAGGCTTTGTACTCCACGTAGATCATAAACCCTTAAATATTATATATATATTTTTTAAAGTAGATGTTAGTGCTTTTTATACAGAAAAACCGCAGCTCCCCCGTTTACTTGTATTGATGTTTACAGGCCATTTGCCCGGTCCAATCTGGACGTTGACGTATATTTTCCCCCATTGCCAGGAGGCGAGTATGTCTTTTTTTATTTTTTATAATTCAAGTATCTCTACAAATAATCAATAACCGTTCGATTTAAACAGGTATATAAGTAAAGCTAGACGATGACGTATCGCAGCGATGGCTTTATGCGGTCAGTGACTTCACAGCGTGCTGCGCGGCCGTGTCGCGGAAGTATGACGTCATAGTACGCTGGACAAGCGTACACGTGTATTGATACAAAGTATGTCACATGCCAGTTAAACCATCATTAGTGGCAAATTAAGTCTCCAATTACCATATTAGGCATAGATTTTACACAATTAATTTAAAGACAATATCTTAGTCAAGTAAATAAAACAGCAATCTTTGATATCACAAAGTGTTATTTTAGATCATGTGCAAGATGTGATGACAGCTGTAGTTAAACCAAAAATAAAGGCAAAGTAGAGGGATTTACAGCAAGTCCTGTTTTATTAAGACATTCAAACAACTCTATGGAGGAAGTTTAAAAGATGTCAGGGTTAAAGCAATATACTCTTATGGGTAAACCCACCAATATGTCTGATAAAGCATGTGATAAAAATACATGATACAAATAATAACAAAAAGCAAGTAACTATTGTATACAATTGCCGCCATTTAGCAGAACCACAACACATCGCACATGTTAGCATAACATAATTTGCTGACTTTATACAGCACTTATACTTTTTAGTCCACAAGTAAACTACTAAATGGTGAAGAACATCTAATACACGCATCTTTATTGAACATGGAAAGAAATACCTGATAAGGACTCTAATGTTTACAGACCCCATGGCTTTGTAGCTCCAACCAGCCAAACGTCAAGGTTAGAACCTACAACAGTCTGAGAGGGGCCACCATTAAAGTCACCTCGCTTTCAACACATATTGAAATTCTGATCCAAAGTTTAGCATTTGAGAAGAATTTTCCCCCTCGAATAATATAAGCACAATGCAAGTGGACGATCGCCATCGCTGCGTTTTAAAAAGACAAGCCCAAGGCTCAAATCAGGTCAGCCACGTTCATGGGCATCTCCTCCACAGTCGTATTGTAAAATGTCTCAATGTCACGAAGAATCCTTTTGTCCTCTTCAGTGACAAAGTTGATAGCAACTCCTTTCCTGCCAAAACGGCCACCACGGCCAATTCTGAGAGGAAACAAAACAAAAAACATTAAAACCCAGCAGAGCATATATGCACCATGTAGTTTAGTATGAAGGTTGGTGCAACTTACCTATGAATATAATTCTCTCGATTAGTAGGAAGGTCATAGTTTATGACCAGAGACACCTGCTGCACATCAATCCCACGGGCCTGAACAAGAGACACCACTTTTAAATTACTTTCCCCCCCCCCTTTCATTCATGGCTTAAACACAAGTTTAAAATGTTGACTGGAAATAAGTAACAGATTTCCAATATAAAGAAACCCATTGTGGAGCACAGACCTTAATCTCCCCAACATTTTGACTGCTTGGTCATTTATAAGACTGTTGCATTGTTAACTTTGGGGTTGCGTTTCATTAACATTTGGCAAGTTTCCCTGTCAAATGATACAGCTTTATTTTTGACCATACTAACCAAAAGATCAGTAGTAATCAACACTCTGCTGGAGCCAGATCTGAACTCCCTCATGATCACATCACGCTCCTTCTGGTCCATATCACCATGCTGCCAGAGAGAAAGACAAGTTAATACTGACAGTGAGACACCGTGATAAAGAGGTTAATGAGAAAAAAGATCTTACTAGAGCAGAGACTGTGAAGTCCCTAGAGTGCATTTTCTCAGTAAGCCAGTCGACTTTTCTTCTGGTGTTGAGAAAGATGACAGCCTGGGTGATTGTCAGAGTTTCATACAGATCACACAGCGTGTCCAGCTTCCACTCCTTGAGAAAATAAATAAATAATGCCACATTAAAAAACATGTTCTGCTATGAACTTGTTTACAAGAATTAACTCAAAGCAATGTGTCTAGTCTAGGACTTTGTGTTGCACAGAATCTTGAGACAAAGGATATTGGACATTAAGAAAGAGGTCCCTCCAAGCCCCATTTCCAATGCTGTGCTTTTTCTCTCCTTCTTTGGTATACCCATGCTTACATGGCCACAAGAGCTAAACCATAGAGGCTTGGCTGTCACAGTTTGAGCAGGGTGCTTTAGAAAGAAGGGGGCAATTATGGCTTCGCTACAATAGATCCATCAATTGTTTCAGTCATTGATAACCATGGGTGAAAAGTTGTGCTTGATTAGGACACCACCTACCTCTCTCTCCACATTAATGTAGAATTGCTTAATACCCTCCAGGGTAAGCTCTTCTTTCTTCACCAGGATGCGAATAGGTTCCCTCATGAACTTTTTAGTTACCTCCAGCACATCTGCTGGCATTGTAGCAGAGAGCAGCACCACCTGAGAAAGACCCACATCCAGAAAAGAGTAATATGTATTGCATCAAAATCTAACATTGCATCAATGAGCTGTCGCAGCGGGCTTTGAGACATAGGCCAATGAACATTAAGAAAGAGGTTCGACCAAATCCCATTTGCAGCACACTGTACAATAATCTCCTTCTGCGCAATACACTGCTAGCATTACTGCATGAAACAGATCAACTGAATCACACAATTTTAGCAGAGTTCTTTTAATGCAGAAGGATCTTCTCATTATTCATGGAAAGTGGGTACTTACCTGAATGTTTGTGCTCAATTTCTGAAAGATCTCGTAGATCTGATCTTTAAAGCCTCGACTCAACATCTCGTCAGCCTCGTCCAGAACAAACATCTTGATCCATTTTGGAGCTATGTAAAGTAAAACATTCCATTAGCAGTGAACACCTGGGGGGTGGAGGACAAAAAGGATGAGGTCCAGTACTTACACAGGTATCTCCTGTTAAGCATGTCAAACACACGCCCTGGTGTGCCCACGACTATATGAGGAGCCTCAGCCTGAAGCTTCTGCATTTCACTGCGGACATTAGTACCACCAATGCACGCATGGCAGGTTGCTCCCATGTAGTCACCCAGAGCTAGAATAACCTTCTGAATCTAATCAATGAGAAGAAAAGAAGCTTAAGAAATTGTGCTTTAGATATTGAGCAACAAAGATAGGACTCATTGATTCGAGTGATCAGCAAAATTTGATTCTCCCCATTACAGGGTCGGTCCCGAAAGATGTACCATCATATCACTCAGTCTCCCGCTCCACAAGACAAGACAAAAAAAAAAAAAAAAAAAAAAAAAAAAAGCTAAAACCTTTCAGACCAATGCAGCCATGGACAGGGACTACACCAATCCTAAGAGGATCCATTTCTTATTCGCATTTCATTTTGACAAATTAAATGTTGGAAAAAGTACCTTATTATTTGAGCCACTGTCCCAAATATGCCGCCTTGGTCTGAGACACAGTTAAGTTAATCCTGACCTCAGGAACAGCATACCTGCTGAGCCAGCTCCCTAGTGGGAGCCAGCACCAGAGCCTGAGTCTCCTTCTGCTCTATGTCCAGCTGTTGCAAGATAGAGATGGCAAAAGTGGCCGTCTTACCAGTGCCTGACTGGGCTTGGGCAATGACATCATAGCCTGATGAGAGAAGACATACACTGGATCATCAATAAGCCATGTTGAGCTCCTCATTACCTGAACAAATCAGTGCAATAATGTGCAAGTGCCAAGCAAATTCTGCAGATTTGCAGTGCTTTGGTATACAGCAGATAGTTATGTCAGTTATGATTTGATCTTGGCAACACATTAAAATATGAGTGATTGGGTTATGAGTGGTTTGAGTGATCAGTATTTAAGAGATTGTCCCCATTAATGGGTAAGTCCCGAAAGATGGTAAGCATCACTTCACTCAAGCCACAGCATTTGCAAAACCAATGATTTATACCTTTAATGCAAGGAATGATTGCCCTCTGTTGAATAGCTGATGGCTTTTCAAAACCATATGCGTATATTCCTCTCAGAAGAGTTTCTTTCAAGTTCATGTCATCAAAGTTGTCTGTAATCTCATTCCAGTTGCTCTGAAAGGGAGAAGTCATAGTCAGTGATTCAAGTGTTCCACAAGAGTGATTCACAGGCACGGACAGCATTTCATCTAAACCAACTCGTTAATGCAGTCGACTAATTTGCTTTGACATAGGATGCAAGCGCCAGTTGATAAAATGCTGTTCACGCATGGCATTAAAATGAGTGAATTTAAAAAAGAAAATGTTTTCTTGCATCTCAGCACATGAATCTACAGGAAATTGGCAGCATTCACAAAATACACCTCTGCTGGTTCATACAGAGCACTATACCTACTACGTAGTTGCCTATTCGCTCCTTCGATGCGGGCACATGCTCCACCGAGGGGGGGGCACATGCTCCACCGAGGGGGGGCCACGGCCGCCCCCCCCCCCACGAGTCCCACACAATCAAAAGTTTAGAGAAAACATTTCAGAAGCGATCTCCGCTCCGTGTCCTACAAAACAGTGTTTTTATTCTAGATGCATTTATTTTCCTCCCGTTTCCTAATTGAATGAACAAACTCCCCCAGCTGTGGGATCAGAGCTACAAACCAGTCTGGGAAGAAAACAGAAAGTACAGTTGTATTCACCTCGATGACACCATCAGGCTCCATCCCCTCGGGCCCCCCATGGTCTCTATCTCTCGAGCTGCAGGGGAAACAATACAGGTTTGATCAGATGTTAAGTTTCATGGCAGTTACACCACATGCAGCGGCTGCCATATTTTTTCAAGTATCCGGAACATCAGGTTCTGCCCCGCATCCTGAGGTTCTGCCCCGCATCCCGAGGGTCCGCCCCAGG